>OVBA01002100.1:0-37000 GCA_900406435.1 Lepidium aucheri | reverse complement strand
AAAACAACCTAAAATAGTGCTCTAAAACCATTAAAAATCACACTCATCACTAACCTACCGCGGAAGGGCGATGACAGAAGCGGAGAGAAATTCCGGCAAGGCAAAGCTTATATACATTGGTGGAGTGGTTGCTCGAATTCTGTAGGCAAGTGGAGTTCCCTTGAACACGGATGAATACAATTGGGTTGAACTCCAATTCATGGATATGAGGTATCTTCAAGGAGCATGCCTCTTTGCTAAAGGTGAGGTCGAAGGTCGAGCTGTGTACAAGTTCGATCATCCGGAGAAGAAGGACGCTAGAATCAATTTCCCTTGACCGAAGTATGTTTCACTAAAAGCAAGGGAAAACGTGACTTTATCCCACACCTCACAGCTCTACTCGGTGAAGACCAGTGAGGACAGCAACCACAGCATACGGAGGAGGAAATAAACAAAGAAGATGTCGATCCAGAGTCCTACCTTTTCAAGGAGTTGACTGAGAGGAATCAGAGCACAACAACCAAGGAAGCCCACAAGCGTATTGAAAAGCTCCAAAAATTGGGAAAGTGGTTGCTCAAGAAGGTGAAAGGCTTCACAAAGGAAAAGGAGGAGTGGCAGAGCGAGTGCAAGGAACTATGGAAGGCAATTAAGGGGCTGCAATCATCAGTCAGCGGAATGGCAACTCAGCCTCGCATACACGACTCGCTGCCACTAGTGAGGAAGCATTCAATGTTAGCAGGTACCAGCTCTCACGAAGCGCAACAAGAGCAACCGCAACGCCAATCAATAGACATGTTGCGGGTGTATAAGAGGACGGGGAAGAAGAGCCATAGACGCCGGGCAGAACAAGAACAGACGCCTCAACCGCATCTCTTGCATGCGTCCCTCGCTAACCACGACCGCGAGGACAACTTTGACAGACCACAACACATAGCGCCTTGCAAAGGAATAGCTCCACGAGGATATCCAAACCCTCACAGTTACACTCTTGAGGACATGAAAGCCTCAACTGCTCACCTTTTCAATTTTTAGGTACCAAACTCTAAACCCTTCGTACATACATTTTTATTTCCGTTGTTCTTTGTTTTTGTTTGTCTAGACAACTCTTTCCGACTTTTCTATACACAAGGGACTGTGTGATTTAAGTTTGGAGGAGGGGTCTAGAGTACTCTTATATTGTTTCTTGTGTTCTTATTTTTTGTTTTACATGCATTCACTTAGGTTGTAAAAATCTGGTTATATTTTTCTTTGTGCATTTGGTTGTTGCATTTCATAGCACTTAAGGCACAGAAAAAACAAAAAAAAAATTGAAATTTTTTGAAAATGAAATCCGAAAAATAAAGTGATCATGTAGTTGCATTCACTTAGCTTTTTCTTTAGGTTGCATTCACTTAGGATTCATGCATCCGTACTTGTTTGTGTGGGAATGATCTTGATGATGGGAAACCTTGTTAAGCTAGCTAGTAACCATTGTGAATGCTCTTGATTGGTAAATAGCCGTTTTAGAAAGTTTTTGGGCGGATCATTCACCTTAGTGAATTTTGCTTGGGTTGTGTTTTGAAAAGGCTTTGTTTGATTCCTTTTAAAACTGAACTTAAACCGCCAATCTAGAGCCTAGAGATGCATCAATGCCTTTCTTCTTTATGTTTAGCATGATCCATTATGTGTGTGTGGTAAAACCCTCTCAAGTTAAGTGGAAAACGAAAGCTGCCTGCCAAAACTAAAACCGAGTAAGTGGTAAAGGTGAATCGGCTGGAAGGATGCGTAAACCCGTAGCCTTTCACGCCCATGTATATCTGCTGCTTACTCCATATGCGGGTTGGTGAAGCAACTTGGAAGGATGCGTAAATCCGTAACCTTTCATGTTTGTGTAAGCCAACTTCGGAAAAGTCAAAAAGGCATATAAAAGAGAAAAAGAAAAAGAAAGAAAGAAAGAAAAGAATAAATAAGCGGGCAGCAAAAGAATTAATAAGAGGTAAACTATTTGAGTTGAAAAATGATCATGCTAAGCTTAGGGAAGTTGAACTATGTACTCGTTGATCTCTAGTCTCTTTTGAGGATCGCACCTAAAAGAAATAAGGAATTAGACTTGGACCATTAGAGACCAGCTTAGGTACTAGGAATCTATAGACTGGATGCTATTCTTGAGGATGAGTATATTGCGGTTTCCAAAATGATAGAGCCCACATGTGGATTACACCCTAACTTACACAAGTACTCGTTGGATTAGATACTCCCACGAGTTTGTCACTGATCAACCTCCCTATCCTCTAGATCTTTACTCTTTGAATAGATTAAACCATTTTTTCACTTTTCATGCTCCTTTATTTGATCATTTCTCTGTTTTAGCAATTTAAATTTGTTCTGTTTTTGTCCTTTAGCTTATTTCATCTTATTACCTAGTTTGCAAGCTAGGCTTCAAATCAAGATCTATCATTGTGATAGAATGTTAGATTAACTTGAACTAGGATCTCGTATTAGATAGGTTGTTTACAAGCATTTCTGAGTACTTGGTTCGACAATCCACCTTACTTACCACCACACTCAATAATTTGATAAGAGAAGCAAAAAGTCTTTTATCAACAATCCCATAAAATTCTGACCCGGGGACTTAGTATTAAGAAAGGCCTTTGAAAATACCTGAGAGCTTAACGCGGGAAAGCTACAGACATCATGGGAAAGACCGTACCAAGTAATTGAAAAAATAAGGTCAAGTGTATACAAGATAAAGAATGTTGAAATTGGCAAAAGTGAGCCGACACCATGGAATGTAATGAACTTAAAAAGATTCTACTTCTGAAAGTAATGCGTTGCACACAATTTGAACTATGTAAGCCTCGATCCTTTATAGAGGTACATAGACAACTTGCTATTCAAGTGCAGCCTAGAAATATATATATATATATATATATATATTTAAAGAGGATAGTAAGAATATCGGCAAAAAACCAGGAGAATCAACCAAAATGACAACCGCATAAGTACTAATAAACTAAATGGATGAAGAAAACACTATAGCTCAAACAGATAACAAGCCCTAAACAACGTTGTCGTCAAACTCATAATCAGACACTTCTTCATATTCGGGCTCGCCCTCACGGCGTAACAAGATTACCTCCTCCACTTCCTTGTTCATGTCCAGAGTATCATTCTGAACTCTTGCCAGTAGTGCAAGATTAGCAAGAGCCTCACGAGCTTTCATCTCAACAGTAGTAGATCTCTTTTTTGTATTCTATTTTTCTATGAAAGCAATCTTACTCTGCCGCAACAACAGCAGCTTTGTCAAGTTTAACAGCATCAAGCCCTGACACCAACTCCTCGATAGTATGATTGGCAGCTTCGACATCTTTGTAGAACTCCTCACGAGCCTTAATTTCTTGCTCAAGTTTTTACACCAAGTTCCAATTAGCAAATTTGACAGAGTCAGCCCCGGATTTGACTTCCAGATACAAGTTCTCATAACGCTTATGCTCCTTCTCCTCACCATGAAATGCCTCATCTTTAATCAACAACAGAAGAAGGGACTCATCATGAGCAACTCTAACTTCTTTCAGCTATTCTTCATGTAGAGCAATATTCTCTTCAAGAACACGCCTAAGGTCCGAGGAGAGCTCGACATCCCAATCCTGTGAGCGTCTCTCGACGGACTCAATGTATTTGTTTCTCATGTAAATGCTCTAAAAAATAAACAAATTCAGCAGCGGAAACTAGAAGACACAAAAAGGACATATATAAATGCATGACACTCACCTTAACATCAGCATCGGCCATCTCCCTATACTTTATGGAGAAAATCATCTTAGACACAGGAGGTATAACCATCTTAGGAGTTCAGAACTTGACAAGAACTTTGATGGGATCTCTTCCACCACTGCTTCTACTACCCGTCCTAATAGCTGAGGAGGATCCAGAAACCAAGTTCTGGTGGTCTGTAAATAAAGACGCATTATCCTCGTCATACGTAGCTACTAGACTTCCAAGAGGGAGAGTTGCCACCGCTGAAGAGTCAACAACATTAGGAGGCAAAGGTTAAGAAGTCAAAACCTGGGTAGTCACTGGTAGAGAAACCGGCATAGAGGCCACCACCTTAGTAGAGACTACTCTCAACGTAGGAACATAAGCACCTTCCCAGCAAGAGGAGACATTGTCCCAGCCGTCGCCACTGAAGAGCCATCATCGACGTCTATGTGATCGACTCCCATAGCACCAGCCTGACTCATTGGCATTTTAGTGTCCACCGGCTCCGTACAACCAAGAGCAGACATCAAAACCGCACACTCCACACGAGTACTAGTCTTGGCTCCCCCGGAGCTAATAGGAGAACGAGCGCCCTAAGCAAACACAACCTCAAGATTAACACCCTTGGTCACAACGCTAGAAGTCAACAATGTCAGAACTGGTACGACTTCAAAAATAAGAAGCAAGTCCTCCAAAGACAGTCCTGCAGTGAGGTCCCTCTCTATCCGAGCCGGCATAGAAATTGGCATCCTTCTTTCTCTGCAATCCCGCACTGCTTGGATTAAACTCGACGGGTGGGCCTTAACTCAGTACAACTTATAAGGGGGTTATCTAGAACTGCCCGCAAAAACCATGATCAAACATAAAGAAGAAAAATCTCAAAAATAATAATAATATATATATAATAAGCAGAATACTTACCGACGTGCGGAGTCCAGAGCAGTGCGCAATCTCTCCAGAGTAAAAGTAGTCCAATTTGTCTTTCCAACTCGCAGAGCATTAGCAAAGTCAACAAGCTCGGGAAGCGGAGGATAGTTATCACCACCTTAAAAAAACATATTAAAAGTTAGCATAAAATTACCACAAGCCAAAAATCTAACAAAAAACTCAAAAAAAAAACTCTTCGACTCCGAGTCTCGACCAATTATGCTTGCCCAAACAATTTTTATTTGGCTTGGAGGAAAGCTGGCGATACTAGAGGGACAAATTTTGAAGTATAAATACAGGTCAAGCTTCCGCGTGTCTTTGTTCGGGAGATCGTCAATGATATTTTAAGAGGAGCAAAGCGACAGATAGTAAGTGTCGTGACCCCTTAGATTCTTCTTCACACTGTAGAAATAAATTAAGTTCAGACCTTGCAGAGGTCGACTAATCTCTATAGCTTGCATGAAAAATCTCAGTGCAAACCAAACAACTGATAGGCACATCTGAGGAAAGCAAAGACCTATGACATCTAACCACGCCAAAAGCTCGTATGGAATAGGGAAATAGAGCATGCAGTCCATAAAATAAAGTGCATACGCGCACATAAACCCCAAAGGGAGCACCTCCGGCAAAATTTCCTCCCTGGGAACCGAAGTTATAATATCTTTTGGGAAATCGTACTTCTCCCCAAACAAGTTGAGAAGCTACCGAGTAAAACTAGATTGAGGGTGTGTACCAAATCCCTTGGTTTCCACTAAGGGAGTAGAACGATAAACCTTCTCCCCAACAAAGTTGTCCACAAAGTCGATAACGTCTTCGTTACTAGAGCTCTCACTGGAGCAAACACACTTTGAAAGGGCATTTTGTTGCTTTCTTTTCCTGTTTCTCTGTCGCAGAGGTCGAACCATTTCGACACTCTCATCTCCTCAGAAGTACTGCAAGAAATCGACAATATTGTATAATAACGAAAAAAGAGAAGTCGGAATCAAAAAAGAAAGTTGAAATACCTATGAGCAGAGCAACAATGACGGATTATAAATTTTTGCAAAATCCGATTGATAAGAAGGTGAAGTGAAGTGGGAGCAGTCTTTTCGACATTTAAAACCCACTTTCTTAGTAATTGCCAAAGTCATAAATTATCTCACAGTGCAATGCTCGCCACATGGAGCCTGTGGTGGAAAAAGTAGATCCAACGGTCGAAGACCAATACGCGCTAGATGGCCGAAAACCGCACTTCCACGCGCCAAATTTGTTGCCGAACCAGAGCAGCCCAATAACAATTTGATGGGTCCAAATATAATTAAACAGGCCCAGACCCGAAGTAAAATTAAAATAGTCCAATTAAACTATACTGATTTAAAGCCCACAACGACGAGCTAGAAACCAGTCACTCAAAACCCGGTGAGCTCGTGGCAACAAGTCATGATTCTAAAAGCAATCAGGAAAATCAAAACCCCACTAGACTGATCACCTGGTGGGAATATCAAAGCAAAAACAGTTCTTCTTAAAACCAATAAAAAGCTTGCAAAAAGAATATATATATATATATATATATAACGAAGTAATCATAATAATAATTCGCTATTGTCTTAAAACCAAACAGCGAGCTCTGCTAAATAACAGTAAAATGGGAAGATTCGTTGTTGTCTTAAACCCATTATTAAACTGTTACAACACAAAAAGAAAAGAAGCAACACACGAATACCATGGGCATATTACAAAAAAAAGAGAAGGAAAGTGCGAAGTGAAACCAACAAAAACATAAACAAGTAAGGAAATTTTAAGACAGCTTATCAAACGAGTAGTATCGATATGACCGAGCTGAGAAACGTCAAGGTCCATCAGGCTCTCCGGATCACAGCCACCTGAGAAATTACCCCCGCTCACATCTGAGGCAGCGACTATCCCCAAGTCTAGCTCCAAGTCAATATGTTTGTCCTTTAAGCGGGTCTCTTCGCTCTCAAGATCCAAATCCTCTTTTTTCATCTTCCCAATTATATCAAAACGAGTGTCAACATCAGCAACTTTAACCTCTAGGTTTCTTTCAAGACTGTACTTTTTGAGTTTTTCCTTCAGATGAGCATAACGCTCACGATATTTTGTGGAAAGATCTTTTGTAGCAGCATCCACAGTGGTGCCAATAGCGGACTCCCAAGCTTCGCACTCCTGTTGAAGCACATCCTCGAGGTTGGAAATTTTGTTATTCGAAATCGATAACTCGGAGAGTAACCTCTAGATCTCAGCTAAGTTTTTGATTTCACGCTCCTGGGCAAAGTTGAGCATGTTGGTAAGCGTGTCGACCATCTTGTTTGGCTCTTTGATAACCAAATTTAGGTGATTGATCTTGTAACCGCCAATACACCTGTGAAACGCATCAATAGTCTACAAACAAGGAAAAATAGATAAGATAGTAATAGAGTCAAAATACAATAAGACGACGTAAAATACAATACATACATAGTCGAACGCTTTTAGTGCCTCGGTATAATTGATCCTTACATATCCTTCAACACCTAAATGGAAAATCCACGGGGTTTAAAATGTCTACGTACAATGGCCATGCCCTATTTATCATCAATAATAGGGAATCATGAGTGTGTTAAAAGCTCCACTGAAATTTGGGACCAGAAGTCAAAGACGCATGGCGATACTGGTATCTCGATATACCACCAGATTCAAGATCCCTCAAGATATCAAAATCACTAGCTTCTTGTTCCCATGAACATCACCAGTGGTGCGGGCTTGTTTAGGAGAAGGTTCACGAGAGTCCAATTTTCTCCCGACACCATCTTCCCGGGAGGAAACCAGTGCGGGAATAATACCCAAAGAAATCAGAGGAGGAGGAGAAAGCTCGTCCTTCTCGCCCAAAGTCAAGCACTGATAAACAAGAAACTAAGGGCAAGAGCTCCCGTTATGAGAGTATGAATTCCAATCCCGGGAGTTACCTGCGTCGAAAGGGAGTAATGAATACTTTAAGAGAAAATTATGCAATAGAGAGCAATAAAAACGCCCATGATACCAATAGACGAGACTGATCATGGAGACTTAACAACTCGGGAATAGTTTGAACCAGACGTGCCTTGTTCACCTATATTCACGTAAAGGCTTTTCTTTTGTAATGAACTTGAAACTTTGGAATGCTAGAAGCTTGTACGAAACAAGTATATATAGAAGCCCTACAGAGCAGAATGTATCGAGAACAAAGTTTTTCAAATTTGAATACCTCACAATATCAGGAACGAATCTCTCTATCCAGACTCTCTTCCAAATTTGAAGGCTGAAGAGATATCCCTTAAAAGCAGGGCACAATTTTTGTAGATTAAGCTCATGGGATTGAAGTCATTACAAACCACATGAGCTAGAGGGCTATTGTTGGTACATGGCCCATTTGCAGCGCACTTTACGGAATTGGGTCGAGCTTGGTTTGATTTTGGACGACCTGCACAAACATTTGGGTAAGACTCCAGTGTGAGAGGAAGATCTGATGCTCAACGAAGAGCAAAATATAAGGAGAATAGGTCATCAAGGAAAAGGCAGTGGAGCGAATAACAGAACGGGTAGTTCGTAGCTCGTATTATATAAGAGAATAGAGAGCATTTGTAAACCCTAATTTTTGAACTAAGCGGAACATCGGACTACTACTTTGTATTTGTTTCAAGCAATCAATACAAAATATTTTCATTCTTGAATATAGCTCGAAAAAACTTTAGTATAAAATTTATTCACTTTGATCCTAGATAATTAGTTGATCTTTGGTATCAACACTAACCTAAAATATTATTTAATAATATTGTTTTTGGGTGATATAAGACAAATTCTAACTCTAGACCCATGCAAAGACTTCCAATCTTCCATATTAGTTTGGGCTGTGTAAGATATTTAGGAGTGGTTGACTTGTTAAACTGTGAATGGCGTGAGATTATAAATAAGGTCAAATTTTTGTTACAGAAACCACGACTGTGTGAGCGAGTTTTATTTTACTGAGTATCTTGTTCATGAGTCGTCCAAAGATTTACTAATATAGGCGACTGGCTTTTGATCACCATGATATTCTCGTATTAGCATCCCACTCACAACAGAGTTTGTTATTGAAATGTATAAGTACTATTTTCACCATACTTCGCTTTTGACGGTATCGGTGGAGTCGAGAGGTAGGTTTTAATTCCACATTTTCATTTCCTTACTTATCATCTCATTCAAGCTTTTGTTATTACGTAGTAGCTACTGATAAATAGGCAAGCATTTGACCATTGATCGAGCCATGAATTGATTTAGTACTAAAAATTCGACCAGTGAGACGTTGTACTTATCTTTTGCTTTTAACAAAAGGAGGTCATCGTAGTTTGCTGGGGATTAGCTTTGATTCCTCACTTTGTAACCACATATCCTAGGAATTCTCTGGACTTTGCCTCGATTTAGAGTTGTGAAGCAAGTCCTCATGTTGTCAAGATGACTCTTGGATTATGTTGACTTCACTAGCATATCATCATTGTACACCTCTATGGTCTTTCTTATCTGATTAGCAAACATGCAGTTTACCAACTTTTTGGTAAGTTGAGTTAGCGTTGTTTATGTCAAGTGACATGACCTTATAATAATAATTCCCTCGACCAGTAATGAATGTTATTTTTTTCGATCGTTAGGGTGCATTTAGAAATGATTGTATCTTGAGAATGTATTCATGAAGGATAGTAATCAATTCCTTGTTGTTGCTTTAACAAGTTGTTTTATTCAGAGTAATGGAAAACCTTTCTTTGGACATGTTTTATTAAATTGATAAAGTGTATGGATATCTGCCATTTTCCATTGTTCTTTTTAGCAACCACTAGATTGGATAGTCATTTTGGATATCAGACTTTAGTGATGGAATAACCATTGATAAGACAATCAACTTCATCGTTCACAGCTCTCAGACATTTTGGGCTCAGTTTAGAATATGATTACGGCTCTGAGTCGTCATTGTGTTTAAATCTGTGGCTCCAAGGACGATATGTGGGTTGATGGGATAAATTGGACATTGGGGCGTCTATGTATATCATATTTGATTTTTGTCATTTATCTCACGTAGCTTTTGCCTTAGTGTTGGTTGATGTTCGTAGTACTTGCATTTTCCTATTTCTCTTGGGGTCGTCACCTTGTTGCGCAATTTTCTTTGCTAAATTGCTTTCCAGTCTTCAACTTTTGCAAGCTTAGTGGCTCAGTGTAGTGCATCCTCCAAGGATTCGTTGGAAAATCCATTTTGGAGTGCATGTATAACTGCATTTTTTACCACATTGATATGCAAGATGATGACATTAAATCATTCAATGTTTGGCACATGTTGCGCTTCTCCGAATATAATTAAATAGTATTTAAGGAATGACTTTGAGAATTTCTTGTATTTGATGAAATAAGGCTTGAGCTTGGAAAAAACAACTCAATACGCCTCCTATTAGGCTTTAAACAAACATTTGGCTAAACCCGGCATCACGTTTGTTGGACGAGAATTTCGCTTTTTCGAATTAGAATGGGATCTGATTTCCTATTATTCATTGGAAATTTTATCTTAACATTGTGAAGAATGGTAATTCTTGATAGTCGCTTAGTGATTGATGTGTTCTACATCACTAAATGCAGTTATCGATTTCAGTGGCTGAACTAGTTTCATTATGGAGATGGGAAGTCATCTTGCATGAATCAGCACAACAATAGGTTTTATATTGAAATTATATCAAATGTTATCAACAGTTAAAATTATACGTACAATAAATGATATTACATTTTAGCCTTGGACATAAAAACCAGAAGCAAAATTCGAGACCAAACTCGAGACCAAACTGATACCATGTATTCGGTTTGGTTTTTCTTTCTAGCAAAAAACCATTCAGTTTAGTATTTAGGTAATTTTTAGTTCAGTTTATTTTTTAACTAAGAATTGGTAGAAACCAAATAGAACCAAAACTAATTTGTACAAAAAATATGTTGATCATTTATAAGTACAAGAAATTATATTTTTTGGATATTTGGTTACAAGTAACCATTTATACCGAACCGATATTGTTTCTGGATCTAATTCAGTTCTATCTATTCAAACCGAAACCGAATTTTAGTTGGTGCTGATTGGTTATATTATTTCTAAAATCAAAAAACAAAAACCTGTACGAATTAACCCGAACAGAAATGAACCAAAAAGCTGAAATGCCCAAGACTACAACCTCTACATTCAAAAAGTTTTCTTAAACGGATAATGGATAGAGTTAGACTAATAGATATGGATATTTTATGAAGACTTATATATAACAAAATTAGGTGAACTAAATTATATGTATAAATTGGCACATGAGGTTTGGTCGGAATCCGTTTCGATGGCTTTGATAAGACTTTAGGAAGGGAGTGGAACGGGTCCTATCTAGCCTTTGACTTTGGTCTTCCTCCTTTCCTATCTTTATCTCGTTTGTGTGAAACTTCAACATTCCGAATGTTACGTTCCAATTTTAAAATTCTTTGTTTATTTATTTATTTATTTTTTGTCGGTGTCGTCTTATTTATGACTTACAAGAAAAGTTAGTACCGATTTGGTTTATCAAAAACGTTAAACAAAGCATCAATTTAGCTCTATCCTCTTCAATCTTTGAAAGTTATTTGTTCAATGCAGCTATACCAAATTCGTATACCTCGTTAACACAGAACTTTCAACTATAATTAATAAATACTTGCGCAACCCTATAAAGTGGTCTATCCCAAAATTAATATATACGTTTTATATTTTTCAAATCTATCAGATTATCAAAGAAATTTTTTAAACAACATTGTTTATGTATGTATATTCATTTGATCTGTTCTCGCTTTACATAGATATAAGACGAATATATAAATTGACTCTCAGAATATATGACTATAATTGGTGAATATACATTTATCGTGATTTTTGGTAAGACAGAATAGTCGACACCTCAAATCTTCAAATATAATTAACTATAATTATTAAAGTAAGAGGAGTGGTTTTAAAAAGAAGGATTAATTGGTTGGAGTTTTAGGGAAATTAAAGGCAAGAGATAAATTATTGAGTTCTTTGTCTTTGTAATCATATTTAAAAGCACCAAAAATATTACAGCAAACCAATTATTGACAATATAAAGGAAAGCAATTGTTGACTATCGAAACTAAAAGCTTTAATGGAACATATTATTATGTTCATTAACCTTGACTTTGAATTGAACCAATGAAGATAGAACAAAATTTAAAAAAATAAAAGAAAGATATCATTGTTTAGCTGTTGCGAATTGTGAACACTGAACATAAATCATCGATAAAAGTTGTTGTGATAGAAACGAATGAGAACACAGTTTTGAAACATCCAAAATCGAGATTATAAACTAAAGACTACAGACACGTACACATAAGTTGATGTCACACTTTCGTCTCATGACGTATACAATTCGCATTTTCGTGTTTTGTGTCTAAATTTTGTTTACCTACAAATGTCATAAAAACATTATATTATGTCAAGAGAGATTTTAATAAAGGTCGCAACTTCATGCTCTAGAATCTCACATCTTAAACATATGTTATAATATTCACGGGATGTAGAAGAAGATAAAATCACGAGAGCCTTACATTTAGAAGGCTTGGTTTCACGGGAATGTGAAGAAGATAAACATAAGATCTAAATTCACGAGAATAATAAAAAGCAAAATCATGAATAAAAGATTCGTAATTAAATAGAGAGGTTGTATGATCATGTGCATTGTGTGTTTGAGGTAAAGGAAGATGAGATGGATGTGTTTTGTAGCTACTCTTAAGGACATATCTTATCTTTCTTTCACGTTTTAGATGACTTCTTTACATTTAACTTTGATTTATATGTCTCTTTTCCTGCATACTTGTGTCTCTCCAAAAGTATAAACAGTCCGGCGATTATTAAATATTCTTGTAGCTTTTTGAACATAAATGAACTCAATACGTTTAAACACTTTGAGAACATTTTTGGCTTTACATTCTATGTTACTCTTAAGAGGGAAATTATTAGTAGAATGGAATTGGTTCACATCCGCCAAGACTTTTTCTGATTCAATTGGTAGGTGTTTGGTTTGTGAAGCCTTATAAATGAAAGATCTGCATCTTCCTATAAATAATTTTTTTTTATAAAAGTTGATAGCTAGTATCAAAGTAAGAACACTTAGTAGAGAAATTGAACCTACAAACTTTTTAAAGTCCCAAGTCTATCTTTTACTATTTGACTACAAGCTTTTTGTCAATTTTTGTAAAGTTTCTAGAAAAAAAATTGTTAAAAAAGATTATTGGTAAATCAGAATTAAGCGGTTTATAATAAAAAATAGTTTTTAATAGTTTTATGGACATTTAGTATAAGCATATAAATGCAAAAGTATGCACTTTTCTGAGTTTGTCTTGAAAGAAATTGGTAGCATATGGAATGTTACAATTACCGCAAGACAACAAGTCATATATAACTATAATTATCTCTTTTACATTGAGGACCAAATGGTACGCGTAGGTTCTCGCGTGATAAACAAAAAAAAGTGATCTAACATTTAATAACGTGGAGGAACATGATGAGAACAGAATTAGGACCGGAGGTCGACCCAATCAGATGAAAAGCAACACGTGGGGCTCGATCCCTTCAGCATTAAGTGCCACGTGGTGGAACCAAACCGAGTTGCCGGCTGGAACCAGAGAGCCACCTACTTAGTACAGCTTCACATCTCATTGGCTTGTTTCCGCGTCCATGTCTCCTGCGTGGTCCCTTACCAAACCTTACTTTTTTTCTTGTCTTTTGGCCGACACTTTATTAATTTTTCATTTGACATTTTTAATATTTTGAAAAATGTGAACCGATTGATTTTGCAAGTCGAATATGTAATTGAGTAGCCAAATGTCATACATATGTACATATAACTATTATCAGATACCTTAGTTTACAAATCTTGATATATTTATTTATTTAGACAGATATTTTGTCATTTATGGATACATTTGCTTTCCTCCTACATACGTTGCCAAAACCAAAACAGAACTAGTGTCTTTTGAGAACTCGTCCCATGAATTTGTTGACAATATGACAAAATCCGCGAGTTTCCCAGGAGATAAAGATCCCAAGTGATGATCCAGAAAGGCTGCTTCTGCTGCTGATATTGTATGCCTGGATTTTCATATGAAGAAGAGAACACAATTGCTTGAGAAAACGCATTTAACTAAATAGAAAAGACTTTAAAATGTCGAGAGAAGAGGTTTTTACGCAGTCAATGCATCTGCAAAAGAGATGCATTCAGATGGGATCCAAGCGTGATTCCACTTGGGAGGTATTCGTTTAACTGCAGTTCTGATACTGTGCAACGGGTTGATGTCTGAAACCTGGAGGCGAAAAGACAAGGTAAAGCTTGAACTCCTGGTTTCCAAAATAACTAAAAGCTCTCTACGTGGAGGCTATGGAAGAAAAACCGTACAGGCCAGTCTGAACCAAATGCCAAGAGTGCATTGCCATTTAAGAGTGACTGAAATAGATAAGACTCCTTTTGGGCTCTATCAAAACCGAGCTTCTTGGGAGCAGTATCAGCATCATCAAGCAAATGATCCGGCTGTTCACAAGCCTCAGATATGTCAAATGAAGTAAATGATCAACCAAATGTCCTAATGTTGGAAAGTGACTAACTAACCTGCACTGAAGCTACAATGTGAAGTTGACCAAACCGCTCGGCTGATCCTGGTGCCAGATGTTGAGCATGCTCAATCTGTAACCAAAATATCAAAGATATTAAATACAGATAGAGGATCAAACAAATAGCTCAGAGGATATTGAACTTCACCCTAAATCTTCTATCTCGATCTCCGTTGGTTGCAGCAACGGATTTATACATGTCAAGGATCATGTCATTTGCTTTGTCTCCTATAGAGTGGATAGCAACCTTTATCACAGAATAAGAAGATAAGTAATTCACCTATCTGGTAAGGAGCGTAGGAGTTATTGCATGCAGTCATACTAGAGCTTTGTACATATGTATAAGACTTTAGTTCAGACGAAAATTAAAAATAATGGTGAGCAAGAAATGGAGAGAAGTAAACAGGGAAACACCTGAAGCCCTGATTTGTCTGCTGCCATTGTGAGGTTGGATAATTCATCAGGATTCATAACTTCTAACCCATAATTGTTAGGTGTATCAAGATATTCCTGCAGACCGTGGGATTTTAAAGTTGATTGTGCTGCTGATGGATTAAATGGCATATAATGAAGAATGTATAACGGGTGAATTAATTAGTAAAGATTGTTATATGAAGAAAAAATGAACATTTGACGTATCTCAGTAGAAGGTTTCTTATAACAATACAGTACTACTCTTCACCTCGTAAAAAAGTGCACTATTAGAGCCTAGAGAGCCATCGATAAATGCTTTGACGCCACCAAGATACAACCATTCACTCAGAATAGATCCTTTCTGAAGCTTAAGATCCTAAAAGTATAACACTAACAAAAATGTCAAGGAAATGCAGTAAAGACACAATGTAACAAAACTAATTTTTGAAGAAATCAGACCGATAAACGTGACCATGTTGTAATTGGAAAAAACAAGCAAGTCCGTATCAGCATCTTCTTTGAAGAGTCAGCCCATAAATAGACATCTGTACCATGAAAAGAGGCCTTTAACTCTAATGATTTTGGACTAACATAGATTCTATACCTCTCGTTGCACGGCAGAGTTATCAACTTCTGTGTACTTTAGTAGAATACAAGTGTAGTTAACAGAACGATGTATTGTACCTTGCAAGTCTTTCCAGGATAGCTCATCTGTAGTGCCAGGATAGTATCTTCCAAGATCAATAACCGTAGTCACGCCTCTAGTCAAAGCATATTTGCTAGCTCTAAAAAGTGCCTCCCTACGTTCATCCACTGAGACTTCTTTAACAAAGAGAGAGACAAGCTCCATAGCCGCATCGATCAAAAGACCTGTCGGCTCTGCATTGAGTCAACCATAAAGCAGGTACCAGCTGATTTTGAGTATACACTATACACTCACAACATTGAAAATTTCTTGGCAATTCCAATTACTGGAAGCATAAGCAGGCCACATGCTAAATTGATATACATTACTTGCGAACAAGCATTACCGCCGCTAGGCATTCTCATTATTGTTCCCCCAACTGGATCCTCTGTTAAACTCGTAACACCGGCAATTCTAAGCGTGAGGGAATTTGCCAAAGCCATATGACCATCCATCCTAATTAACCAAACCTACATGAAGCCAAAAAAAAAGTAACTAAGGTGATGATGTTGTCTATTAGCAAACACATTATGTCAGCAAATATTCATCTCTTACAGGATTATTCGGGGAAATTTCATCGATCCATGATGCAGAGGGCAATTCACCTCCCCAGAAATCATTGTTCCACCCACCACCCAGAATCCATGAGCCTTCTTTTGCATCTGAGTATATTTTTAATAACATCAAAGCAGCACAAAGAATTATATACTCTCCAACTACTAAGTAACAAACTGACTGAAACAAAATGTATCCATTGTACACAAAAACTAAAACAGATACCAATAAGGGAATGTAACCACAATACGGTTTCTTCTGGCTATAATTAAGATTCAACATTTCAATGAGATAAACAAAATTACTTTGCACTGCATCTTTCACCATTTGACAGAACTGCTCTTTAGTATTCACTCCGCGAAGTCCAACTTGGGCCATCTGTGCTCAAATAACAGACATTACAAAAGAAAATTAGATAAAGTACACGAGATTATGCTATTCATGTTCAACTATGGACTATGCTTAGTCCAAATCATCTAAATTTGATAGTATACATATAAGTGTGAGAAGGAAATAGGAAAAATAAGTTGGCGCTATCACCTGTAATCCCCCAGAAATCAAATGAACATGTGAATCAATAAGTCCAGGCACTACAACCTTTCCCTCTAGATTCACCTCCATAGTTCCATCTCCCATAAAATCCTGTTTTCATCAAATTATGAAATCATTTGAAAATTGACAATTTTATCAAACTTCCAGAATCATTCATTCCAGTATAAAAGCAGCAGAATGAATCACATCAAATTCCTAAACGAAAAGAGAAAATTTAAAAATAAAGAAATGATTAAAAGAAGTGAAAAAACCTTGAGTGTGGAAAAGCTTCCGAGTTTGAGAATCCTGCCATCACGAATCGCCATGGAATCAGCAAATGGCAAAGAAGTATCGCTGGTAAAGATTGTTCCATTTCTCAATAACAAATCTGCCACGGTCCCAACCGGTGGTTTAAGAGACTTCACTGTTGACCAATCTGCGAACATCAATCGAATAAACGACTTTCAAAACGAGTATAAGAAACCTGATTTTAGAAAGAAATAAAATAGGAGCTAAATGCTTATAATGGAAACGCGAGTAATTACATAAATCGTTGAGTAGAGGAAGATAAGCGACGGAGATGAGGAGAAAGAGGACAGCTGAAACGACGATGAAGAGGTTCATAGTCGCCGGAGAAATATCTAAACGTATATAAGAAAAAGGATGTTCCTTCCACTTCAAACCAAAACCGTTCATCAAAAGTCAAAACTTTATCTCCTGCGGTCAACGTTATTTTTTATAGAAATATTCACTAGTTTCAAATAAAATACCAACTTTCACCCATTTGAAAGAGAACTCGAGGAGAGATTAAGAATTTTAGAGATATTTTAGTATTCGATGAGATACTTTTTAAGTCAATAGTATGAGCAACAGTTTTGCTAATCCTTTTGAAGTTTTATCGAGCTTTGAGGATTGTGAACTTAATCAAGTCTTTCTGCGGAGTCGGTCCAACCTTACCAAAAGCAATATTCAATATTTTGTTTTCTCTTATCATATTTTCTTTTTTTGTCACTTCTTTTCATATGTTATCTCAACGCTTATATAACAACTACATGATATCATGTGCTATGCACGGGTTATGTAATATTTGTTTGTTTTATTTATTATTTATGTTTTGATTTGTATGTACAAATTTATTAATTATATATATATATATATTTGATATATTAAAAATAAATTTATAGTGATCACCAGTATTGTATACAAAATATATTTTTTTATCTCTATTAACTTAAGTTACGATGCATTGCAATTTGCATATAAATCTTTTGACTCGTGTCATTTATGTTTTGACTCATGTTCATTTATGTTTTTAAACTCGTTCTATTGATTTCCCCTAAATATAAGGTATTTGGATTTGAATTAGGATAAAATATTTTTTTTGTTCTTTTCTATTGTGTTGAACAATAATATTTAAATTAAGGCTATAATAAAAATATAAACAAAATTATTAGTTAAAACAAACAAACTCATCTTAAGATTCTTATTAAAATCCAAACAAAAGATTTATTTTTAAAACAACAAAAATCAAATCTTAATTGGTTAAAGATTTTTAAAAAAACCAACGAAAATCAAATTTTAATTGGTTAGAGATTTCATTCTAAACCAACAAAAATAAAATCTTAATTGGTTAAGGTTTCTTTTTTAACAAACAATATTCAAATCTTAATTGGTAAGAAACTCCTTTTAAAATTAACAAAAATCAAATCTTAATTGGTTAATGTTTTCTTTTTAAGTGTATGTTTTTATTGAAAAAAACAAAGTAATTCGTTTTTAAAAATAATTGTATCTAAAAAAGATAAATTAATTAGTTTTAACAAATTAACCAATCAAAACAAACTTAGGGACTTTAAATCTAATTATTGAATTAAATCTAAGANTCAAATCTTAATTGGTTAATGTTTTCTTTTTAAGTGTATGTTTTTATTGAAAAAAACAAAGTAATTCGTTTTTAAAAATAATTGTATCTAAAAAAGATAAATTAATTAGTTTTAACAAATTAACCAATCAAAACAAACTTAGGGACTTTAAATCTAATTATTGAATTAAATCTAAGATATTTAGTTAATCATTAAATTAATGTTATTATCATAATTTAACAAACAAATCTGTTTAATTAAGAATCTTATCATAATCTTATCTAACTTATTTGTTAAAATAACTATAACTAATGAAATCAAATTAATCAATCAAATTAAGGTTCAAAAAAATGACCAAATCATAAAAAAAAATCTCTATTAACAAAATAAAAAAGATTATTGCTACAAAGAGATAAAGATAAGACCAAATTATGTGATAAATTATTTAAACAAATGTTACTCACATAAATTAATTAGTTAAAATAAATCAACCAACCAAAACAAATCTAAAATTTAAAATCTCTATTATTTTATTATAAAGATACGGAAAATCTTAATGTTACGATTTTATTATAATAGAGATATAAGTTAAAATATTTTTATATTAAATTTAAAAAAATTAATAATATTATGTAAATAAAGATATTGATAAGAATTAGTTAAGAATTTCATCAAATAATATCAAGAGATAATTTTTTTAATTATTATAAAATATATGAACCTGTTAAGGATACAATTTTATTATATATAGAGATTTGGATGAAGAATATCTCAATACTATATTTTTGTTGTTTTTTATTCCATTGACCAATAATATTTAAACTAAGATTGTTATCAAAATTCAAAAGAACTTATTTGTTAAAACAAACAAAATCATAGTAAGGTTCTTATCAAAATCTCAACAAAATAATTTTATCCTAAAACCAAAGAAAATTAAATCTTTATTGGTTAAAGATTTCTTTTTCAAACCAAAAAAAATCAAATTTCAATTAGTCATTCTATACCAAAAAAAAAATCTTAATTGGTTAAAATTTTATTTTTAACAAACAAAATTTAAATCCTAATTGGTTAGAGATTCTTTATTCAATCAACGAAAAGAAATAATTAGTTTTTAAAATAATCTTATCTAAACAAAAAGACAAATTAATGAGTTTAAACAAATTGACCATTCAAAACAAATCAAGAGATTTAAAATCTTTATTATATTATTACAAAGATACAAAAAATATTATTGCGACAGTCTTATTATAGTAGAGATATCAATTAATAAAAAAATATTTTAAAGTATTATAAAAGTATTCACATGAATAAATTATTAATAATATACCTTAAAATCTTAAAAAAACCATATCAATCGTTTGAGCATGTTTTTTTGGTGTATACATTCCAGAGGTTTAGAATTTTGACTTTAATCATCCAAGTTTCTTTGTTAGGTTTCAACGAAAAATTTTTAGAGTAAGACATGATGAAGAAGCAATAATCGAGAGAAAAGGGTGTTAATTTTGTTGGTATTATTAAATTTGTCTCGGGATGTCACTTATATAGACTTCGATTAAATTTATATTCTATTAGGAATAGAAATATCTTTTATTTGATTTTCTTAGATATAAAGTATTTAGTTAACTATTGAGTTAATGTTCTTATCATAATTTAACAAACAAACAAAATCTATTTAATTAAGGATCTCATCATAATCTTAACAAATTTTCTTGTAAAAACTTAGAAAAAAACGTGGCTGATTTAAAATTTAACAAATCAAATCAAATCAATGAAAATTTATTGCCACAAAAAAAACAAAGATACAACTGAATCATGTGACAAATTATCTAGAGAAATTTTATTCAGACATATTAATTATCTAATACAAATGGACCAATTATATATTTTAAATCTATATTGTATTATTATAAATTATACGGATAATTTAACGCTGCAGTTTTATTATAATAGAGATTATAAAATATTTTAATTATTATAAAATATACAAATAAATAAAATATTGAAAACATACCTTAAAATCACAAAGAACCATATCAATATGGTTTGACCAAACTCTTTAGTATATACTTTTCAGAGCCTTAAAATCTTAACTTTAATTCTCTAATTTTCTTTGCACGGTTTAAATCATAACTTTAATTCTTCTTTGGAGGTTACTTTATTATTATTTATGTTTATTTTTTTGTCGTCTATTTATGTTTATTTTTATCAAAGTTTGCAACATTTTTTAATTTCATTTGGTTATAAGGTGGTAAAAATTAACTTTATTATCAAAGTAAGCATATTTCTTATTTTTGTTGGTTGGTTTAAATTGAAACTTTTAAAAACGTGTTGAAAATCCGGATAATTCAATTTTTTTTAATATTATACCACAACTGACTAAATAAAATATATTCAATCAATAAAATATAATTAACTTTCAATATCTTAGTAGGTACTTCTACAAATACCAAAAGCTTTCGAACTAAATATAAAAATTCTAAACTAAAAAGGTAAAGCGCAATAAATATAAAATAATTAAGTTATGGTTTTTGACCCAATATTAATTATAATAAAGTTATGTTGGTGGTTGGAAAATTGAAGAGAAGCTAAAATTCAAGCATCAACATGGTCAAATAATGTTTGATGAAAATACTAAAATTATCTGATAATATATGAGGTGTGGATGCATAGGTCATTGATCATGACTTTAAAGTAAATGGGATAAGTCTCATGGTCAAATAATGTTAACTATTATTTCGACAAAAAAAAATTGTTACCTATTATTGAATACTATGGTGAGATTACTATACTTTTTCGATTCTATATAATTTTGAGAATTGTGATAATTGTTTAAGGATGGGTCTTAAATAGATGTTGTTTATTAGTTTTCCTATTAGGATGAGGATTGTATTTAATAGATACCAATTAGGATTAAGAATATAATTATTCAAGAGAATAAAATTGTAATAAAATAATTTCAAAGATAATCTCAAAGTAGGCGAGATAATCTCAAAGTAGGCGAGATGTAATAATAGTCAGAATATAATTAATTAATTAATAATATTTAATCTAGATAATAATAATTAATTAATTAGTTATAGAATCTTATCAGAATATAATTGTGTGACAAATATTATGTAATAATATTTTCTAGTAACAATACAATCTAGTCCAAAACAGACAATATAACATAATATTTAAGTTAATGCTATGCTTTTATTATATAAAATATATTTTTTCTTTGATTTGAAACAAGAGAAACATCAAGTTCAGAGATACATACAAGTTTTAAACCAAATATAAGCTATATAAAAAAATCTCAATTTCGAGCTAAAATAACTTTGAATAAATTACTTTTGACTAAATAATATCATTTTTTATTCTTTCCTACAAAATCATCCATCAAAACCATATAATCTATCCTTTTAAGCAGTTCTTTCTCAATTAATAATATGGATAACTCATTCAATCTCTCTTGTGACATAGTAGACCCCAAATAATTTTTGCTCAATTTCAACTTAGAAATCAGTAAAAGCAACTAAGATCGGAATAGTTAATAATATCTTATAAGAAATCCACGTGTTGGGAGATTACCCTTCCATTATTTTTGAAAAATCCAGCACTTCGATAGGTATCCTCACTTCATTTGGCAATACTTCTTGTAAAACTTTTAATTCCATAAACAAATCAGCTCCATCTATATCTGAAGGTTCACACATGTTTTCAGATTTTCATCACTTGCAGATTTCAATTTATTTGAATCAAATAAAAATCCAAAAATCTATTCATACTTTTGGAACTGTTCAAACCTTGACTCAAGAGAGACTATAGTTTGATCTATCAATGTGAACAAGTAATTAATTTTGCTCTTATGGTGACAATTCCATATTTCATCCATATTTTAGAATATTGATCCAAATATTTCTTTCTTCTAATAAGTTTGTTCTTTTTTCACAGGAAATCCAGCTGCTATGTCTATAGCTTATGCAATTTGTACAGCCTCAGACTTTGCTTGCTCAAAACCTGTCTATCTACATTTTTGAAAGTATGAAGTCACTTCTTTTGGTTCGATAATAGCAATATCAATATTATCAGCTTGTAAAATCTTGCTTATTCTAGTGACAACAGCTAGAAGATCATACCAAATCATCATCATGTGTCACTCGTCACAAACCATTCAACATCACTTCTCGTTTTAGGATCATCGGTACTTTCAGCCATATAAAGTAAAGCATCTCTAATTTTAAGTGGCTGAAACTCTATTGCTTTGATACTTTCAATGTGACTTTCCCAACAAGTTTGAGATAAAAATTTAAGTGTATGGACTATCTACAAAAAAATTAAATATGTCCCACATGTTTGTCGACAATAAAAACAAATAGTATATTCATTGTACGATTCCAAAAAAGCCACTGCTTTTGTTGAAGAAGATGTTATATTACATAAAGCAAGGTTGAGGTAATGACAACCACATAGTGTGTAAAATGCTCTTTGATTAATTTCTAACAACTTGCTTTGGACTCCTTTGTTTTTCTCTTTCATGTTAGATCCGTTGTCTTATCCTTGTCCTCTCACGTCATCAAAATATCTAACTCCATCTCAACCAATGTGTCTTGAATCATAGAAAATAGTTCTTCTCTTGATTTATCATCCACTTTCAAAAATACCAAAAAAATTCTTCAACCTTAGTTGACATTGAGGAGAAATCCACACACCTAATAATTATAGTCATCTGTTTTATATAACTAATATCGGGAGTACAATCAAGAATTATAGATAACTACTTTGAGCACGGATTGTCTTCAATATTACAAGCCTAATCTCCCCAGCCAACATAACTATTAACTCATTTTCAATCTTGTGACCTAGATAATGAGAATATATCTCAGGTGCACCAATTCTTATGATATGTTCTCTCATTATTGCATCGAATTATGCAATCATTTTAATAAAACTCAAAAAAATCTTATTTCTATCTTCACTTATCTTCTCATTTTCTCCTCGAAATATTAATTATTTTTAGCAAGAGTCTTGACCGATGCAATAATTTTAACTAATACTTCCCTCTAATTAACCTTCTCTTTGTTTATTTCATTTTGAACATGCTTATCAATGGTTTCATTTTTCCAGTAATCTACACTTTAACTTTGACCACTGAGTCGTACAGCGAATATGATCATGATTGCCTTCATGTTCCTTAAATTGTTTTGAAAGATTTCTCCAATCACCATACATGTTACTTGCCAAGTAATCACCATATTTGTTATGTCTAAAAAATTTACAGCAAAAACAAAAGACTTTATATAATGTTTTTGAGTAAATCAACCACTTTCTATCTTGTTTGATCCATTCATCATTTCTTTTGTATAGAAAGCTTGAGAAAAATATCTACCAATACTATCTTTTGGAAACCGATTAGCTTGTGGTCTTGTTTGAGGACCATTTTCAACCAATAAATCTTTGAATCTCATATTCATGTTATATCAATTACCAGGATCAGCAATACTAGAGGAAAATCTTCATTTTTTATAGTTTTTTATTTTCAGACACAACCTCTTTTTATTGCTTGTTATTTAACTCATGCTCATCCACTTTATCTAAATGATTCACATTATTATCTAGACTCATGGCATCCACATTTATATTTTCATTCTTTATTCGTTATTTTCCCGATCTAGCAATCCAAGCTCTTAGATTAATCAAATGTTATATATTTTTAGTCTGAAATTTGAATCATGAACCATATGGAATTGTAACTATTTAATCATTTAAACTTTTATTTCTAATTAATTCTGACCATCATATAAAAGAAACTAGTTTTGAAGTTTTACCGCAAAAAAACTAGGAAAAAGGTCAAATTTTAACTAAACTGTTTCCTCTGTGTGTTTTATACATGAACTCGAGGATCCATCTTATTTATACTAGAAGTACCAAAAATTCAAAAAAAGACATAAACTTAAAAAGATATGGCTGAAATTTTCGGCGACTGTCAATTCTATTACCCAACAATTAACCTTTTTTTTTAAGATCGTTTAGTTAACAAATGCCATGTGATATGACCAGTAAAAATGTCATTTTCAAACCGTTTTTTGCTAAAACCGATAGAAAGAACAGAAGATTTTGAAATTTTAATTACATCATATCGGTTGTTAAGGTTATGTTAGAATTTGGCATATGCATAGGCATAAAAACCAGAACTAAAATATCGATCCAAATTGAATAAAATTTTTCTTCTTCTAATATTTAGGTAATTTTGGTTCTCAATTCAGTTTGGTTTGGTTCTTAATCGAGAACCGAACAAAGCCAAATAAGAACCAAAACTAATTATTATTAAAAATATTTTTATTATTTTTGGTTACAGTTAATCATATATTTTTTGGGTATTTGGTTATCCTTGGTAAAAAGATAATAATTCAGAACTGAATAAATATTATTTTGGCTCTAATACGGTCCTAACTATTCAGAAATGAAAGCGAACCAAATTTTAGTCGGTACCTATTGTATATCTAGTGCTCAAAAACTTGCTAGGCGGTAAGTGGGTGGTGACCTTCTGCCTAGAAAGTCTAGGCGGGGCTTAGAAAATTTTAGGTTGTGCAAACGATTTTGTAATAAATTATATTTATATATATTGTATGTAAGATAAGAAGAATAAATCATCTGAAATTATGTGATTTATAAATAAAAAAGTTAAAAAAAAATTAAACTCAATAATAAATAAATTGATATTATTTAGGCATAAACATACAATTTAAATATATATCTTTTAAATTTTATAATTAAATATATATATATATATATTGTCAACTTTTTATAACATGTAAATAATTTTTTTTTTAAAAAACAGATCGTTTAGACTGGCTAATCACCGCTTAAACCGTCTAATTACCGTCAAAACCATTGAATTATCTTGCCTGTCTAAATCATCTGATTTTACTAAAATCAGAACGGTTTAGGTCTACATAGCGCCTAGACAGCCATCTAGACTGATTTTTTGAACACTGTGTATAACACATTTGAAGGAGAGAAATAATCAAAAACCGTAAAAACCAACTCAAACGGTATTGAATAGTTGTTTTCGAAGATTAGCATAAATAAAAGAGGCAAAAGCTAAGGAAATGTGTTTAGTTATTTTTTAAGTTCTATTTTATGGAATGATTTATTATGGCACGATAGAATCTACAGTTGAGAGATTTTCATTACGGATTACGGATTGGACAAATTATTGAACTAATTAATTAAGGTATTACTTGATAAAAAAATCTTTTAAAATAAGGGGGTCTACTGGAATTAGAGTTTTTAGAAGATTTTTTTTTTCTGGAAATAACATGTTATTTTACTAGTATTTTTTAAATATCCTCTAGAACTATCTTATATATTAAAGTGGGAGACACTTTTGTTTTGACTATGTTATAAACTATATGATAAAATTAACTAAGGTTCATACCAACCCTTAAAAATAGGTTTAAAGTAGGTTTTGTTACAGATATTTATACAAAATTAAAAAATAATAAAAATTTAATGCAAAAAACACTAAAATCACTAAAAAATTCAATAAAAATATATCGATTTTGATTTGGTTTCAGCATGAGTATGGATACATAGATTAAGGACACATTCTGGTATTTTGTCGGGTCTGATTTCTCTAAATTCGGTATTTTTGGTTGTTTTAATTTAAAACTTATTCAGATATTTTTATTTTTTGGATCGAGTTTGGTTCGGTATAGATCAAGTTTGAGTTTGAGTAATTTTTATATAAAAATTTAAAATTAATAAAAATTAATAAAAAAATCGAAAAAGCTAATATTTGGTTTGTGATTTGGTTTGGCTCGGGTTCGAGTTTGATTTTTTTGGGTACATAGATTTAAGATTCATTTGAGTATTTTTTTAGTTTTGCTTCCTCTAATTCAGATCAATTTTGGTTTGGATTTCGAGTCTCTAAAATAACATTTCGAAAACAGTATTTCAAAATATCAACACACGTCTAACAACCTAAATGAACATTGTTTAAAAATATGAAGACAATCAATTCTTGCGTTATAACGCGAGTATAATCATACTCTTATATGTTAAAGCGAGAGACCCTTTCATTTTGACTGTGTTATAAATTTTGGGATAAAAATTAGGGAGAATTTGATAAATACCCTTAATTTTATATTAAATTTGAATTCTACCCTTAATTTTTTTTTTGTAAAATTTGACAAAAATACATTTTTCTTTAAAATTGACCAAAATACCCTTATTTATCATTTACTAATTATTTTATATACATAATATGTAATAAAAAAAATTGTCAAGTATAATATTTATAAATTTAATAGGAAATGTAAAAATAAATTAAATCAATATAAATTATGTTTGAAATGTAAAACAAAAAACTTAAGATTCGGTTTATCATATATAATATATAATTCAAGTTACATCATATATATACCATAAATTTATTATATACTATCTAAAATTAAATTACAAGATAATTCATATATACATATATGTACTTTAGGCTTACTTCATTTTCTATTCGTTGATATTATTTTTATTTCGGTTGGCTTGTTTTTTTTCTATAGATTTATTTCACTTATTATTGACTTTTCGAAGTTGATTTTTTGAACTGTTGACTTATATTTTATACGAGTTGACTTAACTTTCTTATGTCTTGAATTGTTTTACACAGCTGACTTATGTTTTGATTGGTTGACTTATTTGTGTAGTTGACTTGTTTAAACAACCTATTTGTTAACCATTTGGTGTTGGTTCTTTCTTCATTTCAGTTGGCTTATTTTTTTCTCTAGACTTATTTCAGTTAATGTTGACTTGTTATCGAAATTGGATTTTTTGAACGATTGACTTATATTTCATACGAGTTGACTTAAGTTTCTAGTGTGATTACTTATTTTACACAGTTTACTTATGTTTTGAGTGGTTGACTTGTTTAAACGACCTAATTGTTAATCGTTTGGTGTTGATTCTTTCTTCATTTCGGTTGGCTTGTTTTTCTCTCTAAACTTATTTCACTTATTGTTGACTTCTTATCGAAGTTGATTTTTTTGAACTGTTGACTCATATTTCATACGAGTTGACTTAACTTTCTTATGTGGACTTGTTTTACACAGTAGACTTATGTTTTGATTGGTTAATTTTTTTAAACGGGTGACGATCATTTTAGTGGAATTTGTTACCGTTTCAGTATGATAGTGCTGATGGTTTTGATGAAGATTATATTGATCATGTCACTGGAACTTCAAATTTGAGAAATCACTCGTCCCTCTATGTTGGTCAAGAGTTTCAGAACTCAAACAAGGCTCATAGTTTCGAGCGTTTATTGATGATGGTAATCATGATGAACGATACAAAAAGCAAACTGAGATTATGAACAGATTTAGGACATTAAGAATATGTTAGATGATGATTAATGATGTTGGTGATGAATGACAAAGAGAATACCTGAGGAAGGAGAGGTGCCAAATGATAACAACCCTAATTAACATACTTTTTTTTGAAACCGATTTTCTATTGAAATGCAAGAATTAGAAAATTACATGGCTCAAGCCCAATTAATGTTTAGTCACAACACATATGTTAGAACCTAATCCATTTTAACGAGAGAGAACAGATGTGGCCCAAAATCAAATCAGCTTCCTCGTCGAAGTAATTAGAGATGTCTGAGCCATTGAAGACATGCAGAGAGTTAGTGAGCGATTTATGCAGTAGTAAATTCTTTAGCAGTGGCGTTAATAGACTGTAGATCTGAACTAGTATTAGAGCATTGAAGAAGCAGACTCGCTATTACACAAGTGAAGGCTGGAGATTCAATTTCTAATGATAGAATCAATGGTCTTCAAGTTGTCGTTGTCCGTAGAGTTGATTCTGATGAATCCTGTGATTTTGTTCCTTCCACAGAGTGTAAATTGCAGATTGCCAGGTTAGCAGCACAAGTTTTTGTGAGTTGTTGAAGATTGCAAAGCTTGTAGTTGAATTGATAGATGCTCCCAGTTCCTCACCTTAGGAATACCCAAACGATAGCAAAGATGAGTCCAAATCCTTTTTGAAACGGGCAATAAAAAAATAGACGGTTCCTAGATTCCGGCTCTTGTTTGCAGAATAGACATAGAGGATCGACTTGTAATCCCCATCTTAGCATCCGATCCTTTGTAGGCAAGCGATCCAAAATGCAAAGCCAAGACATAAATCTATGTCTGGGAATGGAACCTGAGAACCAAATTATTTTGCTCCTTGTAGTAATTGGCTTGGAAGGTTTTAGTTTGTGATACATTCCTCCAGTAAAGTACCTTGTAGTTTCCTTGCCATCAAATCTCCAAACACGAGAGTCTTCTTTTTGTTGCAGTTGCAGCGTTGTAAGATGCATATGAAGTTTGAGAGTCTCCTCTAATCTTGCAGGTGGGAGAGTCCAGAATGATCCATTCCATAGTGAAGCTAATGTATCATGAGGCCTAACTCCCATCCTACCAATGTCTGCGCTTAAGAACGAAGTAAGTTTCCCAAATGGCGACCAATTGTATGTCCAAAATCTACATTGTCTTCCATTTCCCACTTTCCTTTCAACGCAATCATAAATTTATTTGTTAGCCAGGAATGTTTTTGCTTTGTGTTGATTATCCAAAATTTTGACAAATCTTCACACAAAATTTCCTTCTTGAACGAGGTGGACCAGATTGAATCCGACTGAAAAAATATCAGCCACACCAACTTAAGTGAGCTAGTAATATTCCACTAGTACAAGTCCCTTACACCTAATCCTCCTTGGTCTTTTGTAGCTGTAATTTCTTCCCAAGAAACTCTGCTGTATAAGCGCTTTCCGTAGTGCCTTTCCACAGAAATTTGTTTGACATAGAGTTTGATTCTTTTGTGCAGGCTTTATGTAGGTGGAAGGCAGCACACCAAAAACTTATGATGCCAGAGATAACTGAATTAATCAGTTGAAGTCTGCCAGCAAAGGACAAAGACCTCGCAGCCCATGATGCAAACCAAGATTTGACCTTTGCAAGTAAAGGAGCATAGTTGGTGAGGGTTAGCTTTTTCAAGCACAGAGGTACTCCAAAATATCTTACCAGAAGCTCTCCATATGTTATTCCCGTAAGTGCTGTAGTTCTCTGTATTTCATCAACTGATAGACCTGCAGCATAGAAACTTGTTTTCTGAACACTAAATTTTAACCCAGATTTCTCCTCAAATAATTTCAGGATCTGTAGAATGCTCTATACTGACTGTAAGCTCATTAATAGAGTACGAGGAGATCATCCGTGAAACATACGTGGGTAAAAAATGATGATTGACATTTTGGTTGATAGCCAAACTCTCCACTTTTTGTTGCATTGTTTAGAAGGTAAGAAAAGGCAGTTCATTGCAATCACAAAGAGGTAAGGAGATAGTGGATCTCCTTGCCTTAGTCCCCTTTTTCCTTTAAAGTATCCATGTATTCCTCCATTGAATCCAATTGAAAAGGAAGGAGTGCAAATACATGTTTCTATCCACCAAATAAACTGTTTTGGTATATTTAGACCTCTACGACAACCTCATATGAACTCCCATCGAACTATATTGAATGCCTTCGCTATGTCAACCTTGATGATGATTCGCTTAGGACATGATTTTTTTGTGATATCATTGAACCAATTCACCAGCTAGAACTGTATTCTCAATTAGCAATCTTCCTTTGACAAAAGCTGTTTGACTTGGTAGAATAATCTGTGGAAGTAATGGTTTTAATCTTGCAATTATTAGCTTTGACACCACTTTGTAAATTGTATTGCAGCAGGATATTGGACTATAGTCAGAGACCAAAGAAGCACCTGGGATTTTTGGCACAAGAGATAGGATAGTGGTGTTGGCCGATTGAGGTAAAAAAGCTGTGAGAAAAAACTGAGATACAGCGTCTGTGCAATCCTTCCCAATAACAGACCAAGCTGATGTGAAAACCTCCTCTATATTCAGCATAGTTACCATTCTCTATCTAAATTCTTTAGTGCTCTTCTTTTCTTGCAAATTATGGAACCACATCAAAGGGTGCTGAAGAGGAACTAAACAAGAAGGTGATAGAATTGAGGAGAAAGGCTCAACTACCAAATCACTCATCTTTTGAGGGTTAGATTCTAAACTCTCATCCGCTCTAGTAAACGATCTTATAGAGTTGTAAGATTTCCTAGCTTCAGCACACCGGTGAAAGAAAGTTCTATTTTGATCCCTCTCCTTTAACCATTGTATTCTCGACCTCTATTTGAAAAAGCTTCTTCTATTTGAATGAGATGCTGCCATTTGTCCCTTGCTTCTTTCTAAGCCTGGAAATTTTGATTGTCTGGTTGCTGTAATGACAGTACCTACAAAACCTTTAGATTAACGTTAGCCTCACTTACTCTCCGCTCATTTGAGTTAAAGAGAGTTGCTCCAACGGAACTCAGTCCTGATGGTATTCCAAGAATAAGGGTCCTAGATGTCGTGTTTAAAAGAGGTGCTGCAGCTCATAAGGATTTTGTAGTAGGCTATTTCTCTAGGAAAATTCCTCCGACTGGTTCAATCCAAAGTGTGTTAAACTACATGTGGGGCAAGGGAAGGAAAGTCAAAGTTCCATATTATGTCTGCTACTAGATCAATGCTCATTAGAATTCCTAGCGACTACCTTCGTGAGAAGATCTTAGCTAAACGGATTTGGTACGTTGGGGACTCTATGTTACATGTTGTGGAATGGGGAGAAACTTCAATAGAAGAAGTGGCTCCTATCACCTCGAGTCCTCTCTGGGTTCATGTAAAGGATATCCCTCTTGATTTAATAACACTAGAGGGTTGGAGTCTAATTTTTAGGCTAATAGGCGAGCCCAAGGAGATAGATGATTATACTCTAAACCTTACCATTCCTTCTATAGATCATCTCTTCGTGGAAATGGATCTAAAACATCATATCTCAAAGTTGGAAATTGAAAGAGAAAGTGGTCTCATACTCAAACTTCAAGTTGAGTATCCTTGGCTTCCACCGTTGTGCTCACATTGTAAGGTGATATGATCATGGGCAGCACGAGTTGTCAAAGGGAGGCAACATGTTTATAACATGTCTATAACATGCTTTATAAATACTTTATAAAACTGGTAAAGGGAAGAATGAATTGACTAAGTGGATAAGTGGGCAGCCATGAATTCCACTATAACACCTCCAAGACATAGAACCAATTGACTAAGTGGATAAGTGGGCAGCCATGAGTTCCACTATAACACCTCCAAGACATAGAACCAGACTATGGAGCCAAGAAGACGTGAAGCCAACTCATACCTTGATGCTTGAGATGAGTATTTAAGAAGATTAACCAAAGAGTGTATAGTCTAATTTCACTCTTTTCCTCTTAAGTGAGTTTTATCCTATTAGGTTTTCTCCTTAAGGTTTTTAACGAGGCTTTTGGGCTATAGTATCAAGGGACTCTTTTGGTTAATTAGTCTTATGTCCATAAGAGGTCCAAAAACATGGCTTAAAGACTCCAAGAGGCAATTGAGAAGTCAAAAGAAGAGTTTAATGCTTATTGCATTTTCGAGACAAATTTTTATTTCTTGTGTTTCCTAATTGTTTTGGGAATGTCCAAATCTCTTTTTCTTCCTCCCCTTTAAATTTTCGTGATTTTTATTGTAAGAACCATCTATCTTTTTAACAAAAACCTCTTTTAAACATAGATCATGGATCTCTTTTCGTTTGTTGAATATTAATATTTTCCAACTTATCAAAGCGTCTTTCCGCAACCTTTTGTGGTGTCAATAATTCTAGATCTTGTGTTTGAGCTGTGTGTCATCTCTAGCCCAAGAATATATATCCTTCATCTTGTTTTTGAGTTCGTTTGTCGTCTCCAAGTCGAGCTTTTCTACTCCAGATCCTCTAAGTGCTGAAATTGGGTTTGATTCCTTTGTGGGATCATATCATAACGAGTATGGCCATATAATAAAGAATTATTCAAAAGTTGTTCGACAATGGGTACCAAAGGCAAAGCCTCCTTATACAGCTGCAAAGAACTCTGAAGCTCCTCTTTTCTTAGGTACTACGTGAGTTCATGTGCCTTAGAATGAGGTTGCGCGAGTTCTTCAACCAGCAGTTACTTTACCTCCTAAACCGTCTCCAATGTTACTGGATGTCGTCTCCCATCCTCCCCTGGCCGTCTGCTCTACTGAGAATCACAAAAAACACTTTTAGCCACCCCTAAACAACCTAATAAAAGATTCAAAATCTCACTTCCTTCCCTTGCCTCCTCAAATACTCCTTGTATACCTCTTCAACCATCATTACCACAATAAATAACCCTCAACCTGCACTTTTAAAGCCATCCGCTAATCTAACCACCCCCATTACCTCTAATTCTCACCCTCCCATTAATCCGACTTCTACTTAGGTTGAGCCTCATAACTCTACTCAGTCTGCTACTCCGGCTTCTCTAACCCTACCCGAAATGGGATCACTCCTTGCCAAGAGAGCGATCTCATCTTCGGCTTAATGGTTCCTAACCTATTTTTGGAATGTCCAAGGTCTAAATGACCTGATCAAGCACCATTCTTCTGTGCAATGGCTTAGTTCTAGCAAGTCACTGTTTAGTGCTCTTTTGGAAACATATATCAAGGAACCTAATCTACCCTATGTAATTCAGAGAACATGTCCAAGATGGAACTATATTTCAAATCATGATCAAGATGAAAATGGTAGAATCATTATTATATGGAAGGATCCTCTTACCATCACTCAGCTTCACAACTCCCGACAATATATGACAGTAAAGATTCTGTTTTTGGGTGGCAAATTGCTTATATTTACAGCGGTTTATGCTAGTAATCTCGTAGTGGAAAGGCAGGGTCTTTGGAAAAAACTAGAAGATATAAAAGATCGATACTCCTTAACCAACATACCTTGCGCCCTTGGTGGTGACTTAAACCAAATCGCACACCCGAGCAAACATTCTTCTTCCTCAGTCACCTGTTTGGACAATCAAATGATGAGTATGAAAGTTGTTTTCAGAATTGTGAGTTGTTTGATCTGAGATATCGGCACCTACTAAACGTGGAAAAACAACATTCCAGAGAATGCCATTGCTAAGAAGCTAGACAGACTTTTGGTCAACCATCAGTGTCTCTCCACCTTTCCTCTACGTTCATCTTCCTTCCTCCAGAAATATCCAATCACACACCTTGTCTCTTAAAATTGGATAGTCCTACCCCTGCCTCTGGATCGCAGCCTTTCAAATTTCTAAACTATTTAGCCACCTTACCTTCTTACCTGCCGGTTGTTGAAGCATCATGGACTCAATGTGGAAGTAATCTTTCGCTTCTCTCATTGCTATATTTTAACCTAAAAAAATTGAAAAGTGTTTTTAGACAGTTAAATACAGCTAATTAGCGTACTTGGTATCAATTATTATTTTTGATATTTATATCAGTTTATTATGGTTAGAATCATAATTATTTTAAAAGTAGGCATTTCTTAAATTGTAAAATAATTTGGTATAAATTTCAAATTTTGAAAGATTTAGTATATGTGATCAGATAATCCCTAAAAATTAACCTATGGTTATAACTATCTTTAAAAATAGGATTAAAGTGGGTTTGGTTATAAAATTTTTATATAAATATTTAAAATTAATAAAAATTTAATAGATAGAACTTTAAAAAGGTAAAATTTTATAAAAATATATTGGGTACAAATTGGGTTATTAATTTGGTTTTGGTTTGGTTTGGATTTGGTGGGTACATAGATTTACGTATAATTTCTGGTATTTTGTTGGATTTGGTTCCTCTAATTCGGTATCTTGGTGTTTTTGATTTATGACTTATTCAGATATTTTTTGGGATATGGTTCCATTCAACATAGATCGAGTTTGGGTCTGGGTATATTTATATAAAAATTCAAACTTAAAAAAAAATAGAAAAACTTTAAAAAGTTAAAATTTGGTTTTTAATTTGCTTCCAGTTTGGTTCTTCGGTATATTAATTTAGGATCCATTTGGGTATTTGGTAGGATACGATTCCTCAAATTCATATCAATTTTGGTTTGGATTTCGAGTCTCTATAGTAACATCTCACAAACAATATCGTAAAATATCAACACGGATCTAATAATGTAAACGAATACGGTTTAAAAAATAATAATATCCTGTGTTATAACGCGGTATAATCCTAGTCTGATATATTAAAGTGGGAGACACTTTTATTTTGGACATGCTATAAACTATATGATAAAATTAACCTAAAGTTCATAACTATCCTTAAAAATAGGGTTAAGGTAGTTTTGTTTAAGATTTTAATATAAAAATTTAAATTTAATAGAGATTTAATAGAACAAACTCTAAAAACTAAAATTTAATAAAATCATATCTAAAATACAAATATAATTATTGATTCGGTTCCGGTTTGGATTTAGATTTGATTTTTCCGGTATATAGATTTAGGAGACAGTCTCGTATTTCTCCGGTTCGGTTAATCTAATTTGGTATTTTAGTTATTTTGGTTTATGACATATTCAAATATTTTTTATTTTTTGGATATAGTTTGGTACGGTATAGATCGAGTTCAAGTTTGGGTATTTTATATGAAAACTGAAAATTAAAAAAATTTTAATAGAAAAAATAAAATTTGGTTCTAGTTTTGGTTCAGTTTTTCAAGTACATAGAGGACTCATATGTATTTTTATCATGTTCACTTTGGTTCAGTTCCTTTAATTCATATTAATTTTTTTTTCAATTTTTGGGCCTCTATAACAATATTAAAAATATCAACATGGATCTAAAAATCAAATGAACACATGTTAGGAAACAATCAAATCCCACACTATATTGTGGTTGTAATCCTAGTATGTTATTGAAGTTGAAATTTATGTAAAATTATTCAAAATAATATAGAACCTCTTGTTATTCAATCAACATTTATTAAAATTATATGAAATCTACTATTATTCGTAAGTTATTAATTTCCTTGAAAAATTAATCAACCTGATTTTGGATGATTTTTAACATTGTTTTAGTTGTGAAAATAAAGATAAAGATCTCATCATTTGATTGTGATTTCAAAAAAAAAAAATCTTTTTCTCATAACTCCTTTTGTTCTTTCGTGTTACCGTTTACATGGTTCTCTATTGTTTCTCTTATCCTAAAATTTTTGTCTAATAGATTAAGAGTTAAGACCAATTAGTTTATGGAAGAACCACTTTCCCCTACTCTGAACACAAAGAAAACAACAAAATAGTATAGTTACATAGATCAATTTCTAAGGACACCATATATCTCTTACAATTCCAAACATAAATCACCAAAAATCTCACAAAAACTTATTATAACTTCTCTACAAAATCACCAAGCTTTTTGATTTACAAAAATAGAAAATCAATTAAATCAACCAATTACTCTCAAATCTCTCTCAAATCTCTTAAAATCTTTTAAAATCTAAATCATATCAAATATCTTAAAATTTCTATTTCAATATACCCCCTAAAACTATTCAAAAGTACTAAAGGAGTCCTAGCCATATATCAACTAAACATTAATAGGAAGGTGTTTTTTTGATACATTTGTTTTTTTGTGAAAGGATGGGAGCCGAGCTCCCAATATTATTAATACTCAATAAAGAATTACATCAAAACTTGTCTTTGGTATGCATACTCATAAACATCATTAACCAATAAAGAATTCAAAGAATGCGAATTATAATCAAAAGAATGAAAGGGTAAAGTAAACGCATAGTTTACCAAACCGTCAACTAACTGGTTTGCCTCCTTATACATGTGCCAGGAAAGACAAAGGGTGAGTGTCACAAACCTTTGTCTGAAGAAGACCAACCACTATTTCCATTTTGAGCCGTCGTATTTGCTTCTCCGAAGCAATGATCAGACCATAATATACGTCCCACAATTCTGCAAGGAGTGCGAAACATATACCAATATTTAGCGAGTCCACACCACTCTCCTCGACTATCTTATAGTACACCATCCACGCTAGAAAATCCTGAATTACCACGTGATGCTCCATTAGTATTGATCTTGAACCACTCCTCCTCTAGTGGTTTCTATGAAATCAAACGTGTTACTAGCACTGTTCTATGAATCTTGGAGGTTGAGCCTGATACACCAAAGCTACCTCATTCGACAAAGAATTAAGGAACTGCACTTTATCCATGCACCGTGCATTATAACCAAAAAAATTCTCAAACCTCCATTTTTATACTCACCAAACCGACATAGAAAAAAATGTTCGCTAATCACCTTGACCAAAAGTTATGCTATCCCAAAGATTCAAGTACAATCAATCAAGATAAATATAATTATATACTTACCTCAAAAATTTGTATCAAACGAAACTAAGGACTAACATCTGAAAGAACATGTGACCTAGAAATGAAAATGAAATGGCAATAAGGAGAAATGTGGGCCCTATCTTTGGTTCAATGAAGTTGATGTGGCAACATCCTATTCGCTGGTGAAACAACCTTGTATGCAAAAGGGACGTGACTCAACCTGAATGTGTTATACAGTAGCATAATAGGAAGGAAGCAAGGGTCAACTCTGTTGGTTCTGCAAGATGCAGAAAATAGCAAGGCTCTGTGACAGGGACATGATGCAGAGTGTTTTGGAGTGTTTCTGATGACCAAAGAGAAACCCTAGATGAGCTTAGACTATTTAAGTAGTGCTCAGCACTTGGAGAAGGGTTGGACTTCTAGAGA
>OVBA01002099.1:0-37003 GCA_900406435.1 Lepidium aucheri | reverse complement strand
GAGTTGGGGCCGTTGGTGGCTCTAGGAAAACGTAAACCGATGAAAACCCACGGCATCCAACGGCCTTTGCCTTGACACAGGTCTTCGGCAACTTTTACACGTCTGCCTTACTGATACACTTCTGCACTTTTGCCTTGANTGCTTTCTGTAGCTAAGTAACCTACGCAAACCAACGACATCTAGCACCCGTTGGTTTCCGTTGACTTTGCAACCAACGGAAAGCAACGACATTCTGTTTCTGTTGCTTTCTGTAGGTAAGGTGATCTACGGAAACCAACAGCATCCAGCACCCGTTGGTGTCCGTTGACTTTGCAACCAAATTTCCCCATGGAAATACCAAATTTTATAACTTTGAAAAATACCTCTACGGTAAATATGACTACAGACATTCTTAACACTGATATACTGCATATTCTGGCATTTATTACAAGGGCAATACATCTTACCATTTCGAGCGTTGAACTTTGATATGCGGCAAACTCCATAAAATTTTTCAACCCTTCTGCATACTCTTCACTCAGTTCTCCAGCCAATTTATCGATCCGCGGTCCATCCAACCAAGCCCGAAAGTTTGAGTTTGACATCTTTTATTTTGGTTTCGAAATAGGGGTTATTAGACAAAGAATAGAAACTCAATGTGGAGTTATATATCACACAAAACCGACAGAATCCAACGGAAATAAAAAAAAAATCGGTTATGAACAGTTTAGGGACAAAAAAAACGTGTTATAACAACCTTTTCTGTAGGTTACCATAGATTCGTAAAACCGACGGAATTCTACAGACATTAAATTCCGTAGCTTTCCATAGGCTCCTTAATCTACGGATTCCTATCGAGTGTTATTTTTAAAAAAAATTTCAGTCCATCGGTTTCCGTTGGTTTCCAAGCCGATGGAAACCTACAGACTTTTATTTCCGTTAGTTGCCATCGACTACGTACCCTACGGAAACCTATGGCGTGTTATTTTTTTTTAAAAAAAATATTGTCCATCGGCTTCCGTTGATTATGACTCCGATGGAAATCTACGTAGTTTAAATTCCGTAGGATTCCGTTGACTATTGTGGTCTACGGAAACCTATGGAGTATTATTTTTTAAAAAAAATATTGTCCATTGGTTTCCGTAGGTTCTGTTTTCGATGGAAACCTACGGATATGAAATTCCGTAGACTTCCATTGATTACGTTATCTACGGAAACTTACGGATACATTTATAATCTTACTTAAATTTTTGCCGTCGATTTCCATAGGAACAAAAACAACCGAAATCAATGGAAAATGGGTTTCCGTAGGTTTCTATCAGTTTTGCGCACCAACGGAAACCGATGACTTGACAAAGCAACGGACGCCAACGGTATTTAAATTTTATATTGATTTCCATCAGTTTCTGTGGGTATTTTAATTCAATGGAAAAAAGTCGTTGGTTTTTCCGTAGGTTTTGATCTTGTTTTCTTGTAGTGTATGAGAGTTAGGTATATAATTTTGTTATTTAAATGAAAAATAAAAGATATTTGAGAAGAAAAAAGAAAGAAAGTAAAAGTAATAAATTGACATCTGAAAACTTGTGGCTAATATTACACGAGTGTGGAATTTGGGGGTCACATGGTTTTTTTTTCTATCTACTCTCAAGAAATATATTTATTTCCACTTTTTCTCTAAAGTTAACAATAAGATTAGCAACTCTTGATTTATTACTTAAATCCTTCAATTTTGTAAATCTAGTATACTGAACTACACGATTATATATAATTAAATTTCAGTAAAAATATTTACAAAAATAGATATTTAACTATTTAACCAATAATATTTTCTAGTCTCATTTCAATTTCTTAACATTGTACTCCCTCCGTTTGTGTCGTTTTAGGATTATTTTTTTGTTTCAAAATAAGTGTCGTTTTAGATTTACGATGTAACTTTTAGTATAAATGATCTAATTTAACATTATTATTAACCAATAAGAAAAAAGGAATATCAAAAGTCAACAAGTTTTTAGGGGTATAATTTTAATATGTTTCTTTAATTTGTGTGCAAAATGCTAGAATGACACTTATTATGAAACGGAGGGAGTATGTTTTAGGGTTTCGCACATTTTGAAAAGTTATCTACAATATCAAATTTATTGTCTTTAACAAATATATATATATATATATATATATTGTTGAAATTGACATACAAACAAATGATTTTGCAGAGGAGAAGAGACTTCTCTCCATAGGCTCTCAAGATTTACAAATTAATTACAATCACTTTTCTAATAATTTTAAATATCAAACACTATATATAATATTTCGATTTTGAGATATATATTTTTTTGATATAATTATTCCATTTTTTTTCTTTTTTTGTTATACTAGACTTGAACAATTTATTTGTCAATAAAAGAACCATTAGAACAAAAACCGTTTGGTTTCAAAGTTAGTTGATCGGTCAATTCATTGAAGGTTCACTAGTCCAGCTCTCGTGGGGGAGTCTGTAAATTTTTTATTTTTTCATGATACAGTATCTTTAGTTCATCATACCAACTTAACCTTAATGGTGTATATTATTAAATACATAAATGGTCGTTGATTTTCTACCCCAAAAAATGGTCCGAGATTGCAATTTTGAAAGTATAAGACCACATTCATCGGTGAAATTTTTTTGGTGAGTTTCTAAATATTTTTGATTAAAATTGAATTTTTATTTAAATTTTAATTGTTTAAAATATAATGTCTAATTAAAAATTGATAGGTATCAAGATTTTTTAAGAAACGGTTTTAAAATTCTTTTTTAAGAAACATTTCTTGTTTTCTCTTATTTTTAATTACTTTTTTTAATAATATTAAAAACATCTATTTTTGGAGGTGCTCTAACTAAGATTTCGAATGCTAAATGCAGATCATGTAAATCACGCAGATCATATGCAGATCATGTAGATCACACAGATTATATGCAGATCATGCAAAACATATTTTACATTGTTATTTTATTATAATATTATTTTATAATTTTTAATTATTATTTTATTTTATGAGTATTTTTAGTAATTTTAATATTTTTAATATTTGGGTACTCAACTATGTTTTAATGTGTAATTTAATGTAAAATTAAAGTATAAACTGTATATATTGTATAATGTATAAGTAGGTAAGTTGTAACTAAATTGAACTATAAACTGAAACTGTATGTAATGTATAATTAATGTATTGAAATTTTATTTAGTTTATAATTAAATTATTAAACTATACAATGTAAGAAACAAAAAGAGTTAATGAAAAGAAAAGAAAAAAGAAAAAAAAAGAAAAGAATGTAGATGTGCGTACCATTTTTTCTCCTTATCATAATATGCAAGCAGATCATCTAATATTTATTTTTCTTTTTGTTCTGCTAAAATTATACTATGTGAATATAAACTAAAAAAAGCAGATGAACTGATCTGTATTAAATCTGCATTCCATTTAAAGTCTAACTATCCATTGACAAACAAAATAATTAGAATAACATGGTTTAAAATATACAGTCTGAGTTTCATTCTTGGATCTGGTGTTATAAAAATCTTGTAGTTTTTTTTTTTTCTTATTTGAGTGTTAAATGATTTCAAAAAGCATCTCAATAGTGTTTTCCCGACTGCTATATTATATTATTTTAAAGAACTTTAATTTAATAGTGGTTAGCTCTACACAAATTGAACTATAATAAGAGTAAACATTTTTATTAGCCAAATCCCTTTTTAAGCTATTGGACCAAAAAAGAAAAGATAAGGCTGCCAAATATGATTATGGAATAAATAATGTAAGCGAGTAGAAATTAAAAGAGAAATCTATAAAAGTATTTGAAGTCCGACATTGGATTGGATCACATTTGCAAGTTGAGAGAAAGCTAAATGTCTAAAAGAAGCATTTAATGAGTGAATATGTAAGTATATGTTCCCCATTATGTATTATATAAAAATCACTTTCATTCAAAATTTTATCGTATTTTTGTGTAGCATTATACAATTGTAACCTCGTAAGTGTAAGATAAAAGGTCGAATGATTTTATTAGATATCCAGATTTACATTTTATATAAGAAAGATTAATCTAATCATCTACTAAACATAAGTTACATTGTTATCCTTTCCTTATATTACTTTTATACTCCTATACACCTCTTCAAGATGGAGGTACCTGAAGTACTCCAATCTTGAATATTATGTCTGTAAATCGCTGTCTCGGTAGTGGCTTAGTAAGTGCATCTCATAGTTGATCTTTACTCGAGACATGAGTCACACGAAATGCCTCTGAGCGAATGTTATTTCGAACAAAATGATAATCCAATACTATATGTTTCATCCGTGAATGAAACACCGGGTTTGCACACAAATACGTGGCACCAATACTGTCACAATAAATCACCATTGTTGATGGAAGAGTAATGTGCAGTTCTGTGAGTAAGAAACAGATCCAGCATATTTCTGAAGCCGTATTTGCCACCGCTCGATACTCAGCTTCCGTGGAGGATCGAGCTACGCCATTTTGGTTCTTTGAGCTCCAAGAAATAGGTGTGTGGCCAAGATAAACAATATAGGCATTGGTAGAGACAAAATTATCAGTGTCTCCAACCCAATCAACATCTGAATAAGCATGGAGAGATAGAGGTGAGTGTGGCCATATGAACAATGCATGTGTTGGTGTAGCTGCCAAATATCATAGGATACGTGTAACCGCTTGCTAATGTGCATCAGTGGGAGTGTGCATAAACTGGGAAATTTTATTCACTGCATATGCCAAGTCTGGTCTGGTAAATGATAGGTTTTAAAGACTGCCTACTACTCTCCTATATTCCCGTGCATCTTCTAGTACTGTACCTGTTGATACACTCAAGCGTGATGAAGTGGCCATAGGTGTAGTTACGGGCTTTGCATCAAGCATCTGCGTAGAAGTAAGCAAGTCTAGTATATACTTTCTCTGCATCAAATGAAGACCTTTAGGTGTACGTGTAACTTCAACTCCCAAGAAGTAATTGAACTCTCCTAAATCTTTGATAGAGAATCGTTGAGCAAGAATAGAAATGAACTGATCCACAAGATGATTATCACTGCCCGTGATGATAATATTGTCAACATAAACAAGTTTATAGACCAGTTGATTCGAGGTTTGATATATGAATATCGAGGCGTCAGCCAAAGAGTTATGAAATCCAAGAATTACAAGGAACAAACAGAGCTCTTCGTACCATGCTCGAAGTGCCTGCTTGAGGCCATACAGTGCCTTCTTGAGACGACACACATGGTGAGGTATGTTGGGATCAACGAATCTTGGTGGTTGTGTCACATAAACTTATCACTCAACGTTCCTTGAAGAAATGCGTTATTCACGTCTAGCTGCCGTAAACACCAATTTCTACTCACTACAACCTCAAGTATCATCCTAATTGTAGGAGTTTTTACTACTAGATTAGAAGCCTCAAAGTAATCTTTTCCAAATTCTTGATTGAATCCACGCGCAACTAGCCTTACTTTATGATGATTAATTGTTCCATCCAGTTTGAGTTTCAGTGTAAATATCCACTTTGTTTGTATCACATGCATCCCGGGAGTGGGTAAAAGATAATCGAAGGTTTGATTTTTGAACACTGCAGTTGCCTCTGATGACATTGCGGCTCGCCAAAATGAATCTTGGAGAGCTTGGTGTACTGTTTTGGGCTCTGAGCAATTCAAATTTTGTAATGGCCATTACGTTTAGCTTCTACTGTGGTTTTGAAATCTGATTTTTACTTCTGGTACGCATCGGATAAACATTATGTGGTTGGACATTGATCTGCAGTGAAGCTTGATTAGAATCGGGACAATGAGGAACTATAGTTGGGCTAGATGATTCTGCTGAAGGTGGATTATGTGGGCTTAATGTTGCAGATGGACCAGCTAAAGAAGCAGATCCATTATCCTCATGTGGGCTTGTCGCAATTGGGCCTGAGTTTGGTTGCAAATTATTATGGCCCATAGGATCTGTAGTCTGCAAAGCTGAAGCTTTACGATGCGAATTAGGCGATGAGTGCGATGAGGTGACCGACGAAGGAGATGAACACGTGGGTAGCCATGCCGGTGGAGGTGAAGTGAGCTGATGAGTGAGTTTAAGGGGAACTATGGTCAAATTTGAGGGTTGTGTTCCACGACTTGTACAAGAGGAGGTGGATTTAGGTAGCGATGCAAATGGGAACTGATTTTCGACAAAATGGATATGGCGGGAGACATAAATTCGATCAGTAGAGAGGTGAAGACAATAGTAGGTGCTCTGAGTAGTGGAGTACTCAAGGAAAAAACAAGGAGTGGACTTAGATTGTAGCTTGGGATTTGTGTAAGGTTTGAGCCAAGGAAAGCAAAGACATCCAAAGATTCAAAGCTTCATGTAATTAGGTGTTTGAGCAAAGAGCTTGAGGTATGGTGAGATTCCATTTAAAACTGGTGTAGGGAGTCGATTAATTAAGTAAACTGTTGTGGTAAAGGCATATGACCAGTACTATTGAGGCATTGAAGCTTGGCTAAGTAACATCATTCCTATCTTAACAATATGGCGATGCTTCTTTTCAGACAATCCATTGTGTTTGGGTGTATGAGGTGGTGTTGTGAAATGCGAGATTCCTTGAGATGCCAGGTAACATTATCCGAGTAGAGTGTGGTGATCTTTGTATTGAATCGATTTTCAACCAAAGCTTGAAACGCAACGAATGTTTGATAGACATCCGATTTGTGCTTGAGAGGAAAAGACCAGGTATATCTAGTGTAATGGTCCACTGGGATTAGATAATACTTGTAGTTATCTTTTGAGAATATTGGTGAAGTCTAGACATCGGTGTACAGGAGCTCCAATGGTTTTTGAGAGACAATGGTATTGACCAAAAATGGCAATTTGTGACTTTTATTGATAAGGCAATTGGTACAAGAGAACTGTTTGGATAACGAAGAAGTAAATGGAATTGAAAACTGAGAAACTAGAGAATGCATAATCGAAGTGGAGGGATGTCCAATTCGAGAGTGCCATGAGGTAAGGTCTGTTTTTGGTGATGAGAAACAAAGTAAGCAGCTGAAAGGTTTGGGGGTAATGGGCCACTTATACAGCTCGTTTTCAACCTTGCCTTGGAGTAACAGGACCCCCGTGTTCAGCTCCTTCACCTGAAACAAAGTCGGAAAGAATTCCATATAAACGTTATTAGCATTGCAAAGCTTATAAGCATAGACTAAATTTCTATGCAAGTTTGGGACACACAGAACATCATCAAGCTGTAGAGTGCGATTTTTAGTGGGAATAGAGACTGAACCAGAGTGTGATATTGGAATACTCGAACCATCTGTAATGGTGACATCCTCTCCACCATTGTAGGGTTGATGGAGAGATAAGTTATGCAGATCAGTTGTAAGATGATGCGTTGCTCCTGAATCCATAACCCAATTGTTAGGATTGTAGGGTTGAGTTGTTGTCATATGAGCTCTCGGTTGCCAAGGCATGTTTGCAGGTGGTGGTTGAGTATTAGAGATCATAGAAGACGTCATGGTTTGCAGTTAAGAACAACGATGTGCGCTATGACCATAAGTGCCGCAGAGCTGACACTTACCTTGATATCCATGGGTACGTTGATCAGGTTTCTGTGAGGACTGAGAGGACGAGTTCCAGGAGTTGTTATTAGTGTTGGTAGTGCATTGCTGCTAGCGAGAATTGGTAGTGGCAGATGTACAGTTGTTGTTATTGTAAGGCGATGATCCACGATGAGTAGCAACGTTGGCAGTGATAAGAGTAGAGACTGCGTGGTGCTGGGCCTGTAGTTTGAGTTCTTGATTGATTAGGCGTTCATGGAGTTTTGTGATAGATAGAGACGTATCACATCCCTCAATCTGAACAACGATGGTCTTATAAACATCAGACAGACCTTCGAGGATGTATTATATCTTGTCTTCATGATCAAGATGTTTTCCCAATAACGCAAGCTAATCAAAACGAGTAGTGAATCCTTGGACATATTCATCGATAGATTTAGAGCCCTTGGTCCAATTTTTAATTTGTTGGCGAAGCTGTTTCAAGTGGCAACAAGAAGGCTTGGCATAGGTGGCTTGGAGAGTAGTCCATATATCTGCTGATGTTGTAGTCGTAGATAACAGCGGCTGGATAGGATTTTAGATGGCTCCAAAAGCACTATAGATCAAACGATCCTGGCGTTTTCAAATTTTGTAATCTGGATTGGGTGTGGCAACATTGTCTGGTGTGAGAGTTGCAGGTGGAAAAATGACAGATCCGTTAAGGTATGAAGCTAGATCATATCCATCGAGGAGAGCGTAGACCTGGCGGCTCCACATAAGAAAATTAGACGAGGTAAGCTTGGTTACCTTCATCATGTTGACTGTAAGTAGATTGCTTGAATCAGCAATGGGAATGACCGTGACTGTAGATGGTGATGATGCAGACATGGTGGCAACGAGAGATTGAAAAGAAAAAAAACTTTTAGGTGTTTAGGGTCGATGCTATAATACCATGTAAGATAGAAGGCTGAATGATTCTATTAGATATCTAGATTTACACTTTATACAAGAGAGATTAACCTTAATCATCTACTAAACATAAATTATATTGTTATCCCTTTCTTATACTACTCTTATACTCCTATAGTAAGAGCTATGAAGATATTTTGGATCCGTACGTACACAGAAGGAAGGTTTAATAGGTTGTCTGAGTAGTGAGGTTGAAAACGAAGGCATCGCCGTGTCTTGTGTTTTTACCTTCTCACTACCTTCCAAATAAACATACATAATAATTGTTCCTTGAATCATATGAGCTTACACGTTTTTTAGATATTTTGCAACTTGCCTTCTTTCTTAGATCTTAGTCTATTAGTATTATATTGATTTTTATAACTTTGTTCAAATTCAACCTCAGAACCAGATATTATATCAATAGTATATAAATATTGTATACAATTAAATTTGATAGATTTTCAACTTAAGACCAGATTATTTTTTGGATATCAATTCGACCAAATTTTATATATAATGTTATTATCTGTAATCAAACTATAATAAAATTATAGAAGCACATATTTATTTATTTGATCAAAACAAGTATTCGATTTAATAGTTGCGTAATAGCACACAAGTAAAATTTCATTTAAAAAAAAAACTAATCTTAATAGGTTATTTAAAAGATTTTTTTTCTCTGGAGTAAATTCTAATTATTGTTTGTGATGTGTTTGAGAGCAGTGATCGTCAGAGGCTCTCTCAGCTCCAGAAAGGCATTGTCTGCTCTCATTTAGTCTTTCTTTCCTTGGATCTGAGGGATCTGCTTGAGTTTGGAGAGATTTCAGTTCGATTTCAGACATTGTTGCTTGGGGTTTCTCGTTGAAGTTTTGTTAGTGGTCTTACTGGGTTTGGCTCGGAGGAGAGCTCTCGGCGGTAGATGTTGCTTCATCTCGTCCATTGTTTTTGTCTTCGCCGAAGGTTCTTCTCTCCATGTTTTGGTCTTTTTTGTTTCTTCTCCTTTTGTCGTTGTTGTTTCCTAATTTAGGTGTTGTTTATTGGATTGTTTTAGTTATCATTTAAGATTAGTTCGTATTCTTAAGTTCAGATTAGTTACCTTTGCTCTTTCCCGTAAAAAATTATGGTATCTAGTCTAGTTTGATCTATTGTCGTTCTTGTCCGGGTTTGGTATTCTCTGATGTATGATCGTTTCGCTCCTTGTCTCTACTCCAAGACGCAGAACAAAGTCTAGTCTTATGTTTGTTTATATCTAAGCATTTACACAATTGACTTTGTCATTTTCGGGAGTTTAATATCGACTTATTCCTTTCTGATATGTACTTTGGGACCCTTCTATTGGTGCAGAAGCCTTGTTACTTAGCTGCGAGGATTTGTCGTCTACGATGACTCAGTTGCTTTACATGGAGACTTTAATTCTCGAGTTTGGGATGCTTTTCTAATGATCATTTTCTTAGGTTTTATTTTATTAATTTTTTCTTGTTTAAATCTTTTGGCTCCCTTTGTTAGGGCTTTGATTTCGGAGATTTATTCATTTTTCACCGGCTTATGTAATGAAACTTTGTATTTATTTTATTTTTATTAATAAATCTAGATGACAGAATAAAAACAAGTATTTGATGGTTTTCTAAATTGTATTAAGGGTTGACAAATTATCCAGTTAGGATTCCAAAATTGTGTTGGTGTAGTGATAAGATCGTGACATTCACATCAAAAACCACAGAGAATCCATGTCGAAGGTTTACACACGATATGTAGCATTGAAGGTAAGTCGCTAAATGTAATGACAATTGTATATAAATTTGAGCTTAAATTCTAAATTCGTCATGTATGTGCGATTGGGAGAGAAGAAAGTGCATTTGTTCAAGTGGGTAGATGAAGCTATTGTTGAGGAAGTAATGATTTTTGAAGATGAACTAAAGAAAATAGCGAATGATGTCAATGATTTGAAGAAGAAATGGTGGAAAATATAAAAAAACAGAAAGTACTATTCGAGAATATGAACAAGAACTCAAGATTTTACAGGTGAGTATGGTGGAATTGAACCATTCTACGATGAAGACAGTTGGTTTTAGGATTGTAGTTATAAGCTCAATTGTTTAATTATTTGAGAAAATGTAGTGTTGTGTTATGCTAGTGTTGTCTAACGAAGTGAACCTTGGTAATTTATCAAATTTATGTTCTTTAAAAGAATGCACAAAGCTAATTTGTCAACCATAAGCAATATACATAAGTGAAAAAGAGGACTATAAGACTTAATTAGTAATAATAATTATGCATAAAATATATAACATAATGTTGATTACACCATCCAAAATAAGCTGTTAAAACCTACTCGTATCCATTCCAAAAGAAGTCCTTAAAAACATCATCATGATAAAAAAAAGAACCAGATGGCATTCCTACATATGTCCAAAAAATTATCTACCAATCTTCAATAATCAAGTGTCTCTTTGAATGTCTTCTTTAGTGTCATGTGTTGGTTGTGTCTGTGTGAGTGTCTCAGCTATCACAAATCCACCCTAATAAGAAAGAGAGGCAATATACAACAAAATAAATATCAGACTTCACAAAACAATAGAGCATAATCAATGTAAGTAAGACGTAACCCTAAGAATACCTTTTTAACCTTAACCTTTGGGAAGTTTTGGTACTCAGCTCCATTATGACATGCCTTCTTACACCTTTTGCAGTGCATAACCTGGCAGTTTTTTCCAAATTTCTGCACCTCATCATCTTCAACTTTTCCCTTCTTTGGCGACTCGAGACGATTGAAACTCTTCTTCTTTCCCTTCCTTTACCAAGCAAATATGGAGGTGTTGGTGCAGCTACAAACACATAATTTAGGCCTGGATATTTTGGATTTTGGTTCGGCTTCCGTTCGAATTTTTTCGGATTCAAATTTTTAGATTTAGTGACTTAGGATCTATTCTGATATTTCTTATTTTTGGGCTTAATTTGTTTCGTGTATCTTCAAATTCGGGTCGGTTCGTGTACATATATAAAAACCTAAAAAATTTAGGTTCAGTTCGGATATAAATAATTCTATTTAATTTAATTTAAAAAGTTTAAAACTAATATATATTTAATAAAAAAAACTTAACTCTAAATTTAATAAAGATTTTTAAATTTTTTGGATTATTTTCATTATTTTTATATTAAATTATTGATAAATTGAAATTTATAATGGTAAATTTGAATATTTAATTAATTAAAAATGTAAATAATATTTCCTAAGCTAATAATATGCCTGGTCCGGTTTGATTTGAGTCTTCTATTTCATGTCAGATTTGGTTTGGTTCTTTGGGTTTGGGTAAAGTACCTAGGCCTAACAAAATCACCTTCATCCAGAATTTTGGTCCTCTAACTGGAATGGGTGTTGTGCCATACTGTTGCTCCCAAACCACAATACTAAAATATGGGCAAACAAAGTCTTCCACCTTTTTTCCTATATTAATTATCGCTCCATACACATGTTCACATGATATTTTTGTGATATGTCATTTCATACATCAACATTCAAACATTGCAGCCAATAAATTCACATAATAAATTCACATAATGTAAATTACTACCTAATGAAACCTCAAACTTCTCATATGTTTCTTTCGTAAATATTAATGCATGGCATATTCTTTCTCTATCTCTAGAATGTCAATTGCATACTCAGTAATTGGTTGTCTCTACTTTTCAATTTTCTCATTGCTCTTACTAATCCTAACTATTGCTTGCCTTCTAATAGTTTCCATTGGAATCAATGTCTTGGCCCTTGCTTTCACTATTGTGGCACTAAAAGACTCTGTTGCATTGTTGTCAACATCCTCACAATAGCTACCTAGCCTATAGTAAGCCCTAGACCAAGACTTTGATTCTTCCTTCATGAAATCCTTGTACAAACTCATAGTAGTAGCTCTGATTTGATTCAGTTTAGCTTAAAATTTGTCATGGATGTAGCTCCAGACTAAGGACCACACGAGTGCTTTAATCCATGAATTGGTCAGATTTTTCTTCTTCAGTGTTTCTATAATATGCTTGACACACATTCTATGTTCCGCATTTGGTAACTCAGTCTTTACGGCACAAATATATCCTTGCGTAGATTAATAATTTAAAAACAGTAAAAATCATTAATCAGTCACAAAAATCATCACAAAACCAAACCATTCATAAACTGTACCTTTGAGCAGTCTGATATGATCACATATTTGTCTCCATCGTGTAGGTTCAAGTGTGACTTTAAAAGGTTGATAAACGAGTGCTTATTCTCAGCATTCATAGTCTGCACAATATCCCACATTATTGGGTAGATTTAGTTGTTTGCATCATGAAAAATTTCCGTGAATAAGCATCTTTTAACAACTTGCTTTAAAAAGGTTCCATCTAAGCCAATAATTTGCCGACAAAAGTCAAAAAAGTTCTTCATTGCTCCAAGAAAAATGAAAATGCGGTTGAAGATATCATCTTCAGCTAGATTACTAATTGAAGTCACACGTGTAGTGGATCCAAAATTTGATCTCCTAAGCTTAGTTGCGTAGCCTCATTCGTGTGCAAATTGCTTACTGTATTCATCCTTTAACCACTTCAAAGCACTCGACCTTCCTGGCTGACATTTCTCTATTTAACATCTTACTCTCCACTTCTCATTAATTCGTGCTTGGATGTCAAGAGGCATTAGTGAGTTGGGTTGACCCTCAGCATATTCATAAGGAGGCGAGTAATTACTAGGCTCTTAAGCAACTTAAATCTACCATTCATACTGCACACGTGAGAGTTACACAAATTCTTCAACACCCAGATATTGATCAGTTCATCCATGGAGCAATAAATCTTCCACTTACTATCTTTCGACTCATTACATACAAAACTGATTTTGTCTTTCTCCAATATATCATGTTTGATGTTTTTTTTTCTTTCAGAGCATAGTTCAAAACTGCTTCTTTGAACTCAAAAGTTGTTAAAAACCGTGTACCAAACACCAATTTCTCATCAGTTGAAAGCCTAATCTTTCTATCCCTAGTTACTAACGGCTCATCATCTTCATCTTCATTTTCTGGAATGGTGATCCTAGGAATTTTAAACTCATCAAACTATTTACAAACATTATCCTCTATTTCGAACTTAAACTTTTTCATGATGTCTTCTTCAGACTCCTCACTCTCATTGCTTCGATCTCCATCTCTTCCTTTTTCCTCAATGTTACCTCCGTTCTCGCCACTTCAACATTTTCTTTGCCGACATCGTTATCGGCATCATCAACCGCTTTGTTAACGGCTTCGACTACCATATCGTCACCTTCGACATTATTCATCTCCACATCTTTACTGTTAGGAAACACAAAATACGGATCATATGCATTGCTACCTTCACCTCCGGATCGTTGCGGCAAATCCCAATTAAATATCAATTCTTAGAGAAAATCAATTGAAGAACCCTAATTTTTGAAAATCTCCAAATTGATTTACGCTTACTTAACACGAGTCGAGTTTTTGGACTTAGACAATGTGTTTTGATTAGTCTGATTTATTTTGTTTTTTTAAGTTTATTTTAGTTGTAAATGTCTTCGTTTTGGCTGTTTACTGAGCCAAATTCATTAAGTTAAACGATAATATTTAGTTTGGTTCATTAGCACCTCATTGTTTGCCAAGTGTTATTGTCTTTCTTCTATTTTTTGTAGCATTCTATTTTCTTGGACCAAGTTTATAAATGTGCAGCATTGAGACTTCCTTGCACTATACCACCAGACCTAGAATGTTTTGCTTCAATGTTGAAATCATACATGTTTGAACTTTATTTAACCTCATCGTATAAGCTTTAATGAAAATAGAACAAGTAATTTATTGTTTGGTACATGTATATGCTTACTCTGGCTTCTATGTATTTTTCGTAAGTATGTTGATAATCTCTCTCAAGCTTTTTAGATAATCTCTCTCAATCTTTTTAAGTCGTTTCTCAGCTTGTATTGTCAATTTGTATTTATTTGGAATATAATTGCGTATGAAAAGTATGAATATACTTATAATGTAATATTATGAACATCTATGTTGAATATTTGTTTCTATATCAGTTAGAAACCAATAATTCTAAATTTAAATATTTGGTAAGTAAATAATCTATGAGGAAACTCAATTTGGTTTATACTTTTATAGAAATGTTGAGTGATAGAAAGAAATAATTACCATTAGTTTTTAGCAAGCAAATAATGAAGAATGATAAAAAAAATTATTACTTATTCAAACTTAATTCCATAATAATTGTGATATAATAAATATTTTAATTCATAAGATCATTTTATATAAGGTAATTTGTTCTCTAACTTCTTATCTACATCTGATGTTTTCGAAAATTTTCACGTATTCCTTTTTTTGGAATTTAGGAAGATAAAAGTATAAAGTTCTTGCGTTGTTATGAATATTAGCATCATCGAAAGTACATCCAACCGAAAACGTATAGTCTATCAAAAAACATTATTATTATTATTGATGCTGTGTAGATTTATATTGTAATTATCTTTTATTTATAATTTTTATATTTTAATATTTATGTTTTCAAATCTTTTAAGGTCTTTTTATAAATAGTTTCTTAGGCCTATAATTTTATAAAGTTGTCACTAATAATGATATTTTAATATAAAGAGCTTTTCAAAAACATTGAGAAGAGTATATTCAATCCTTGTTTCGGTTGATTTTTAGATATCTCAACAAATCTAAAAAATTGTTTGTTTGAAAATAAAATCAACAAATACCTTTACATTTATCTTAGCTTCCGCTTCATCAATTATTTAACCAAACATATAATATATATTAACACCTATGAAATAGAATTTAATACCATGCATAAGATAAGTAAGATGGAGCCAATCCTCATAATAATAATCTCTACAAATAGCTTCCGTAGATTGAAGAAGTTGTACGAATTTGTGGCTCGCTGAGATGAAGATCTCTATCATCCGCAATATTGTTCAATAGCTTAGACCATTTCCATCTTGTTCATTTTTCTATACTCTTCTCTCATTTTCTTAACCTGCCAAAGTTCTTAATAATTAGGTCATTCTTCTTTAGGGTTTAGTTACTAAATTATGACAAACATAATGATTGAAATTGCTTACAAAATCATAACATTGGTGGATATGTTGCATTATATAGATAGAATTCATCAACTGCTTGTTGTCTTTGATTTGCAACATTTTCATAATCTCTGTTAAATAATAATAATGAGACTTTAAATACAAAATTAATCCAATCTTATGAAAATACAAACCTAAAAGCATGTCTCATGAAATTGATATCATGAGCATCAAATCCATCGCATGTCTTAGATTTTGAAACCATAAATCCTCTATGTTCCATCTAATACTAGTTCTCTTTCCTTCTTCTCTCCCATTTTTATTTCCTCCACTCTTGAATCTACTGTACAACAATAATCATCAATTTTATATGAAATCTTCGTCTCATATTCATAAATGATAAATTTAACGATTAATCTTTACCAGAAACAAAATGTTTGGCAGAGATAGTCATTGCATAAAATTTGAATATGACAAGTAAAATATATGTTTTTAATTTGAATTTTATATGCATTGCTACTTTCACCTCCCGATCGTTCTGGAAAATCCTAATTAAATATCAAGTCTTAGAGAAAATCAAATGAAGAACCCTAATTTTTAAAAATCTCCAAATCGATTTATGCTTACTCAACTCTAATCAAGTTTTTTTATTTAGATGATGTGTTTTGATTAGTCTGATTCATTCTATTTTTTTTTAAGTTTATTTTAGTAGTAAAAACGTAAACGGCTGTTTACTGAGCCAAATTTATCAAGTTAAATGATAATGTTGGGTTTGGTTCATTAGCACCTCATTATTAGCCAAGTGTTGTTGTCTTTCTTTTATCTTCTCTAGCATTCTATTTCTTGGGGCATGTTTTTATAAATATGTAGCATTGAGACTTGCTTGCACTATACCGTTAGTGGAACCGAAGAAACTTTTTTGTCACACACAAACTGTTTTCATTAATACCTTAAAGAGTTTATCAATACAGAATAAACAGAAGTAAATACATTGCTTAGTCGAAAATGACATAAAAATATAACATAAGATACAATCAGTTGGAGAAGACTCAAACAAGCTGAGAGTATTGGATAGAGGTTGGAATACTGTTCTTGGATCTGAAAAGAAACATGAAGAATTCCGAGTTCGATTGACTCAAGGGTCAGGTGAACCAAAGGAACAGCTCTTAAAACCAAAGGGTATGAGCTGTTGACACTTTTCTCCCTCAAGGAGAAACCTCGTCGATCAATTCTCTCCCGTACAGAGAAGAATTTTTGATCTAACACCTTTTGCAAGGTGGTTAGTATAGATAGAGAGCTTAAGAATAGTGGATACTCATTTAGTTCTAAACTAAGGCCCATGAAATTTGGCATGTCCTCTAAGCCGCAATTCAATAGACTATTTAGAAAAGAATTTATATGGTACCTTAAGTAAGACCAGGCCCAAAATCGAAGCCCATTAACAGGTCAAGTCCACATAGATCCTGAATGGGTGAAGGAGCATTGATCCCAATTAGGGTTTTGGGTGGCGGCGCCTTTGTGCTTGCTCACTTTGCCGGAGAGTTGCAGATCAGAGAAGGCTGAGAAACCATCGCCTAGGTCTGAATCTCATCGGCTATCCATGGTCATCCCATAGGGGACTCTCCACTAAGCAGCGGTTGCTCGTGCTTTTTGACACGATGAAAGGGGAGATGAAGCAAAACACCAAATCTGAGCCTCACAAGAGAAAGGAGTAACCTTTGACCGAATTAGCTTGACATGGAGAGTGCATGAAGGAGGTGGTTGGCGGACGCGGTGGTGGGAGATTGCCGGAATAGAGTGAAACACCAGAATGATAAGGAGTACAAAAAAAAAAAAAAGATGGAAGAAAGGAGAACGGTAGAAGATACAGAGATCTCATCTCCGATGAAAGGCCATGGTGGTAAAAGCAATGAAGGTGCCTTCTTCCTCTAAAGGCAGGACTTCTGAAATTACCATTTATCACCATGGTTTCCGTCCAAAGAAAAACACCAAAGGAAGCTAACAACAAAAGAGACAGGGAGTAGAGGGTAGGGCCAGAACAGGACCAACGCTGGTGAGAGCTGATGAGATCGGCATCGGAGGAGGAAAACGTGTGTTTGGCTTCGATTGTTGAACGAGAGAGAGTAGTATTCCTAAAGGCTTTTATTTTATGAACCGAAGAAACTTAGTCTCTAGTTTTCTTATTCCAAGTAATCTTGTTTGTACAGTGCAAAACAAAATGTTATAGTTAAATTGATGAGACTTACATGATCATGCCTTTCTATTCCTTTTTGTGTTGCTTCTAATGTATTCACTTTATCGAGATTATCCTATAGTTAAGCTCGAAGATTCTTGTAATATCTGATACAGCTTGTAGCCTAACTACCGCGAGACCTAGAATGTTTTGCTTCAATGTTGAAACCATACATGTTTGAACTTTGTTGAACCTCATCATATAAGCTTTAATGAAAATAGAACAAGTAATTTATTGTTTTGTTGCATATAAAATGCTTACTATGGCTTCTATGCATTTCTCGTAAGTGTGTTGATAATCTCTCTAAAGCTTTTTGAGTCACTTCTTAGCTTTCGAAATTGATAATGTATGTGCAACTCGTTCATCGTTCAATAAAGTCTTTTCATTGTAATTGTCTCCAATACCAAATTTTGGTTCGGTTCGGATCCAAGTAATTCTATCTAATTCACTTTAAAAAGTTTAAACTAATACACATTTAATAAAAAGCTTAAATTCAAAATTTTATAAAGACTTTTGAATATGTTAAATTGTTTCTGTTATTTTGATAGTAAATTATTGATATATTGATATTTATAATTATAAATTTGAATATTTAATTCATTTTAATGTAAATAATACATATATGAATTATAATTAAATTTTGGGTATTCAGTACTTATTTGCTTCTCGGTTTGGTTCAGGTTCAGTTCCAAGTTTTGGATACAAGGAACTAGGACGCATTGGATATTTATGTTGGGTCCGGTTCGATTCGAGTCTTGTTTTTCAAGTTAGGTACATTTGGGTTCTTCAGGTTTTGGTAAAATATCCAGCCATAACATAATCACATGTCATCTAGAACTTTGGTCCTCTAACATGAAAAAGTGTTGTGTCATACTGCTATTCCCAAACCACAATACTAAAATATGGACAAACATAGTCTTTAACCTTTTTCCTATATTTATTATCGCTCCATACGCATGTTCACATAGTATTCCTATGATCTGTCATTTCATACATGAACATTAAAACCTTTTAGTCGATAAATTCACATAATGTGAATTTCCAGCTAATGAAACCTCGAACTTCCCATATGTTTCTTTCATAATAATTAACGCATGGCATACTCTTTTTCCATCTCTAGAATGTTCATTGCGTACTCAGTAATTGGTTGTCTCTACTTTTCAAATCTCTCATTCTTTTTACTAATCCTAGCTATTGCTTGCCTTCTAATAGTTTCCGTCATTGGAATCAATGCCTTGGCCCTTGCTTTCACTATTGTGGCATTAAAAGATTCTGTTGCATTGTTGTCAACATCCTCACAATTGCTACCTAGCCTATAGTAAGCCGTAGACCAAGACTTTGATTCCTTCTTTATTAAATCCTCGTACAAACTCATAGCAGTATTCAACTTAGTTCAAAATTCGAAATGAGTGTAGCTCCAAACTAAAGACCACACAAGTGCTTTAATCCATTCATTGGTCGAATTTTCCTTCTTCAGTTTTTCCACAATATGCTTGACGCACATTCTATATTTCGTATTTGGCAACTCAGTCTTTCCCGCATAAATAATTCCCTGCATCGGCAAATTATTCAAAAAATAGTAAAAACCATCAACCAGTCACAAAAAACAATCACACTGTGGAGGTTTAAGTCTGACTTTAGAAGGTAGATAACCAATGTCGATTCTCAACCTTCACATTCTGCACAGCATCCCACATTATTGGGTAAATTTGGTTGTTTTCATTATGAGAAATTGACGTGAATAAGCATCCTTTAATAGCTTGCTTTCAAAAGGTTCTATCTATGCCAATGATTGGCCGACAGTCGAAGAAGTTCTTCGTTGCACCAAGACAAACATAAGGGCGGATGAAGATATCTTCTCCAGCTGCATTAATAATTGTATTCACGTGTATAGTGGATCCAAAATTTGATATGCTAAGCTCAGTTGTGTAGCCTCTTCTGTGTGCAAACTTTTTATTGTACTCATCCTCTAACCACTTCAAAGAAAATCAACCTTCCTCACTGACATTTCCTTATTGTACTTCTTACTCTCCACTGTATTTTAATTCGTGCTTGGATGTCAAGAGGCATTAACAAGTTGGGGTTGACCCTCAGCCTATCTATAAGGAGGCGAGCAATTACTAGGCTCTTAAGCAACTTACATCTACCATTCCAACTGCACACATGAGACTTACACAAATTCTTCAACACCCAGATATTTCTCGGTTCATCAAAGGAGCAGTTAACCATCCACTTACCCTCTTTCGACTCAGTGCATACAAAACCCATTTTTTCTCTCTCCGATCTATCTTTTTGATGTTTTTTTTCTTTCATAGCATAGTTCAAAACTGCTTCTTTGAACTTAAAGCTGTTAACAACCGTCTACAAAGCACCAATTTATCATTAGTTGAAAGCTCAATCTTTCTATCTCTAGTTACTAACAGCTCCTCATCTTCATCTTCATTTTCTGGAATTGTGTTCGTAGGAATTTTAAACTCATCAAACTAAGTACATACATTATCCTCTACTTTGACTCAAACATTTCCATGATTTTTCTTTAGACTCCTCACTCTCGTTGCTTTGACCTCCATCTCCTTCTTTTTCCTCAGTGTTACCTCCGTTGTCGCCACCTTCAACATTGTATTTGCTGACATTGTTATCACTATATTCAACTACTTTGTTAATGGCTTTATTTGTGTCTTTTGCCAGCAATTAGTTCTGCTATTATTTTACTACAATAATTTTTGCTAAGAAGATTTTTTTTTTAATAAAACGTAAACAAAAATAAAAATTTTAGGATGATGGATCCCTTCAATCCAGTCCATACGATGTCTATTTCAGGAGACTCATTTTATATTTTCTCCTTGGTTGCTGGTAGTCGGTACAATCCAAATAATTTATGCAGCTTCAACATCTCCCAATCAACGTAATTTAAAAAAGAGGTGAAATCAGAGTAGGTGATAAAGTAGCTGGAAGACTTTTTTATCCATCCATTTATATTTATTCACATGACCCAAATTGGAATTCTTTTTTTTGGACATCGAAAACAAGATTGTACCGACGAGAAAAGAAATCTCCTCATGGTTGGTCGAGTAACATAAATGTTGTATTTTCTGATACATCTTTATGGATTGGATTTGATTCTTCTACCACATCGTCGCCTTCAACATTATCAATCTCCACATCTTCACTGTCACAAAATACTAAATCCAGATCATATCCATTGCTACCTTCACCTCCGGATCGTTGCGGCAAACCCCAATTAAATATCAATTCTTAGAGAAAAATAGAATGAAGAATCCTAATTTTTGAAAACCCTCATATTGATTTACACTTACTCAACTTGAGTCGAGTCTATTTGATTGTGTTGATTTTTTTTTAAAGTTTGTTTTAGTTGAAAATTTTGTCGTTTTGGTTTTTTACTGCGCCAAATTTATTAACTTAAATGATAATGTTTTGAGTCTAATCGCTGATTTAAAACACTACTAAACACTATAGTAATCAATTTTCAGATTCAATTAAGAGCATATTAATATGGTCAATATTGATAATTCATAAATAAATATGAAAATTAAAAAAGTTTATGACACAAAATAAATAGTGAATAATTACATATTTTTTCTATAAGAAGAAAATAAGTAGAGAGAAAAATAATTCGTCAATCTCTATATTAATCAAGATATATGGTTGTCAAAATAGTAATAAATAAGAAATAAGAGAAAAAATTAAATCATATTATTTTGTGAGAAGTGTTTATGATGACGAAGACCTGTTTTCTTCACCGAAATTCAATTTTAGAGTATTCTGTAATTCTTATATGCTATTTATGAAGTTGTAGGGATGATTTAAACAATAAAACAAAATCTTTTGCTTTCACTATTGAAAATAAAACACATTAATATGAAGAAAAAAAGAAAAAAGAAAGAAAGAACACAAATGAAAGAGTTGAAAAATGAGTGTAGTTGGATATGGAATTGCTTCCAAATTTAGCAAAGAAACATAAATGTCTGCTCCTTTAATGTCTTTAAACGTTATTCCAAATCTGTTCCAACATGTCTTCTTCATTCTACACACTTCTTATCCCTTTTCTATTTTTTTCTTTAACCTTCAATCCTATTTTGGTATTAGACCTTTCCACAATTCTCATACTTCTTATTTTCTGAATATAAGTTTAATTATTTTTCTTCTATTTTCTAAAACTATTTTTGTTACTAAACAACTGTGCTATATTAGTTTTTTTTCAAAAATTCGCTACAATTTTTTTTTAGATATTATATATCATGATAATAGCATGTGTTCAGTATAAAAATATTGTTATACATTAATAATAACTTATAAATGGTTATAATCCAATTGTTACAAATTTATATTCGTAACTAAAATACAAAATTTATGATGAATAAATTGAATATTATCATTGTCTCTAATCTGTACACAGCATATTCATATTAATTTACTTAACAAAAATATAATTTCATGACAAAAAAATCGTAACAAAATTCATATGTAAAACTTACAAATTTGAGATTATGATTTTTAGTCATAAATTCCGTCATAACTCAAATAAAAAAAGGATGCTGAACCACTTTAATCAAATGTTTTCCTATATATTTTACTAACAAAAATTTAAACAGTTAAAAACGTGAAAGAATACTGCAGACTGTATAGCGATGTACAATAATATAAAATTTCAAAACAGTATCACTATATTTTACTGTTGATTTTTAACCAATACAAAAGTTTTTAACCATATTACTGAATTAGTCATTGACTTTCCTTTTTTTCCTATTAATCAAGTTTTTGTATAATATAGGTAGCAGAACTCGATCTCATTGATCTTCCATTCTAGAATGATATATTCGGATCAACAAATTGAGATATATTCGGATTAGATTTAAAATAAGAGATAGTATATGATAAATTAACAATTAAATATTAGATTACACATGTCTTCAAATTAGATTAAGGAGACGGATAAATAACAATTTTAAATAAATAATTAGAAGTTGGATTATCTATTTTGTCGTGTTGTAGCGCATCTAAAGTTTCGACCGACTTCGGAAGAGAGACGAGATTTCCGAAAATGAAAAATTCTATTATAATCCAAAAGTATTCTTACAGTCACAGGGCGGTTACGTTAAATATTACCAAAGTCATATTAATAAACGTCCACATCACGAAAACATCCACGTCAGTCTAATCTCGTGGATAAGTCTAAAGCCGCTGTTTAACACGCGTAAGTCACAGAACTGTCACCCTAACGTTTTCACTAAGATTTTTTAACTGCGGTGAAAAAGCAGCTCCTACTCCTATCCCTAATAACGTTAACTATGGTTAAAATTATTTAACTTAACCATGGTTAAGTATTTCAACTACATAAGAAGCTTTGCCGGTGAATTGGCAAACACCAACATTAAAAAAAAACTCAGAAGAGTGATCAAAAAAATCTGAAGAAGACAACAACGAATGTGACTTTTTCGTTGGAGTTTATAAGAAGATGATGATCGGAGAAACTCGTCGGAGTTGTCCGACTGTTGAAATTCCTCCATGGCCAGTTTCTGAAGAACTTACTTCCTCGGAGATTTTTTCTCCGGCGATGAATACTCCTGATTGTAGCGTGCTTGAAGCTTTGGCTGCGTTACAGCTTTATTTGCCTTCTAATGAACCAGATCCGGATTCTGAATCCGATCTACTAGGTCCGGATTCTCCAATCGATGCTTACTCATGTGACCATTTCCGTATGTATGACTTCAAAGTCCGTAGGTGTGCTCGTGGCCGTAGCCATGATTGGACGGAGTGTCCGTACGCTCATCCCGGAGAGAAAGCTCGGAGGAGAGATCCGAGGAAGTACCATTACTCCGGTACTGCTTGTCCTGATTTTCGAAAAGGCGGTTGCAAGAAAGGTGACTCGTGTGAGTTTGCTCATGGAGTATTCGAGTGTTGGCTTCATCCTGCTCGTTATCGTACTCAGCCGTGTAAAGACGGTGGTAACTGTCGCCGGAGAGTTTGTTTCTTTGCTCATTCGCCGGATCAACTTAGGTATTTGCAGAATCGAAGCCCTGATCGGGTTGATTCGTTTGACGTTTCGTCTCCTTCGATTCGTGCGAGAGCATTTCAGCTGTCGATTTCTCCTGTATCAGACTCTCCACCGATGAGTCCAAGAGCTGACTCGGAGTCTTCTCCGATGACGACTCAGTCACTGAGTCGCTCACTCGGGTCTTGCTCGGTAAATGATGTCGTCCAATCTTTTAGGAATTTACAGTTTAATAAGGTAAAATCATTTCCTCACAACAATCCTTTATTCGGATTCGGGTCGCCCCGTGGATCGCTTTTGGGTCCTGGGTTTCAAAGTCTCCCCACAACACCGACCCGACCCGGGAATCTGGATATCTGGGAGTATGGATTAGAGGAAGAACCCGGAATGGGGCGGGTCGTTGAGTCGGGTCGCGAGCTACGAGAAAAGATGCGCGAGAAATTAAGCAAAGAGAATTGCATGGGTCGAGTTGAACCGGATCCGGATCAGACTTTGGGTGAATCTCCTGATGTCGGGTGGGTATCTGACCTGGTGATGTAAGGGAATGAAATCCGACCCGTACCCGGTTCTAGTTGATGGATCTTCAGTAAATCAATATCGGCACTTTTTTTTGAGATATCTTCCGAGGAAAAGAGGAAGAAATCTTAGTGTGTTCATATTATTATTATATTTACTAATTTCGTATTATCTAATAATAATAGTTTAAATATGGATTTTTGGGGATGATAATTCTGATAAATCTTTTGGTATTTCGTTGTATAGATGTGCCTAGGGTTTTAATTATTATTATCATTTTGTATTATGATGTTAAAAATGTAACTTCTTGGTACTCTGTTCAACTAATGAATGCAAATTATTATCTATTCACATGGTTTCTTAAATAATCTATTTAACGTGGAATTGTGGTTTTGGAGTTTTATTGGGTCTTTTAATGGCTGAGTGGGTCAGATCTCAAATGAGTTTCTTACTATACGTTATGACTTAGAAAAGTAAAAAAAAAAGTAAAAAGAACCAATAAAAGACTTATTCAATGGTGTTAATAGCGTTTGTTTTGATCCATTCGATAATGACATTAACCAATATGATTTGGCTTCATCATGTATTAAGAAAATGACATTGATTAACGCAAAACCAATGGCAAAGAAAAGTCGTGTGAGTTTTAACTAAACCGGCTCCAATGTTGCTTAGATAACCGGAGATCTTTTAGACAAAAACCAGAAGATATTAACCACCGTATATTTTAGAACTAAAATTATTCTAAGCTCGCATTCTTTTACGTCATACTACAAATATAAGCTAAGAGTCTAATGTTAAGAAATACAAGTAATCGTGAATTACACATTTACTTTTTTGTCAACGGCGGAAATATTTATTTATAATTTTCTTTATAAATGATATGTTCGTCGTTTGAAATAGTTATAGGGTTATATCATAATATAAGAAGTTTTCAAGAGAATTAAAAATGCTTAATCCAAATTGAAATTTGTTTGTCATCTAACTCTTATTTTAGCAAAATATGTCACATAACTTGGCATATAAACTCGATTTTGTTTTGTTTTGGCTTTATAATCATTTTGAGTAACATAATCTGCTTAAAACAAAATTTTATTTTAATTTAATGAGAAAAAAAAACATGCGGGTCCAAAGTTAGGTATAAGAATTAACATATTTGAAGAGAGGTAATTAAATATAATATTAAATGCAGTGTGTACATACATACATACACATAAGCACAATATCCAGCTTAATGTCAAAAAGCAGAAACCTAATTATAAAGGCATTTATGTTAGACCAACTTACTTCTACATTCCTAGCATTGTAATATTTATTAATTTTGCCTACACCTATACTTCCTCTCTCTATATTTAGATTCAGTTGTCCTAAATAATGATATAATAGAAAATAAAAATAAAATACTCATTATTTTCCACAAAGATAATTTTTTTCACATAATTAAGGTGGTTTCTATTTACAGAGATAACAACTAATCTTGTGTTTGACTAGTAACTAGTAAAACAAAAACATTAGTTTAACAAAAGAGTTAGTGCTGTCAAATCCGTAATTTACAGATGTTAAATATATACAAATCATACATTTACATAACTTATTTAGCTAAAAAAACAGGTTATGGTATGAATTTTGGTTTCCTTTTTCTAAGCAAGCATTTATCTTTTCTTGTGGTGTAATACGAGGTAAAAGTTTTAAAAATTACTTATAAACTTTTATTTATTTATTCATAACTACCCTTTTTAATAAAAAATTTAATAATATTATATTTTACAAATTAAAAATCATTGTTCTAAAATGACTTTCTTTTAATACTAGATAATGTGCGTGTTATGCACGAGATAATTTTAATTTTTTAAATAAATTTATAGTTGTTTACAGTTACTTATAATCTATATATATTTTTAACATCATGATTTGTATTCTATGTAGAAATTTTGTATTAATTTTGTTTATTTATTATTTGATTATATATGATATATTTCGTGTTTAATTTACATTTGTTATTTGACATGTTGATATTACCATTTATTAGGCTCCAACAATGTAACACATCTGTACATGTGAAACTTTCCAAGAAAAAACTTTAACTTTGCAAGCATAAAATCTAGAAATAGACCAGAAAAAAAACAAAAAAAAAATCTACAGACAAATATAAAAACAATTATTCTAATAATGAATTTATAATATGATATTTAGAAAAAAAAATATAATATAGATTTATCATCATAAAGAAGTGATCATATAGTGTGTTCAAAAAAAAAAGAAGTGATGATATAGTATAATATTGTAGATAGTATAGAAAGATCCGTGAGCCTATTGATTGACCATAGATGCGAACCGATCGACTGCTATCTAAGNTAATTTGGAATAAGACTTTCTTTCTCTAGGCAGGAACGCAATATATTTATATTTCCTATAAAATATATAGAAACAAAAAGATTCAATAAGATATATCGATAATATAAAATAATACAAACTATTATATTTAATATAATATAAAATTTTGAAAAGGCATTATACTACTAATTTCTTAGAAAGAAAAAAATACTAAACAAATATTGATCGACAGAATTAACCTTTTAATCAATCTTGTCATCCAGTTAATTTCTAATGGCGTTAATATGTCATATCACCAAAAGTTACAATGTTAGAAAAATTATCCTTATATATATTATGTATAGAAGATATAAAGATATGAAAATTTGATAACAAAACATATACAAACTGGTTTTTTATACAATTGTTTTTCCCGGTTACAAATTTTCTTAGAAGAAAAGGTGAAAAAAATCTGTAAACCCAAAAAATAAAGATTTAAAGCTTAACTCAAACGAAATAAAATCATTGAATGAAAAAATAAACACAAATAATTTTCAAAAAGAGCATAAATGATCAATCAAACATTGATTTTATTTCTCACTACCTTGGAATTGGGCCAAATGTGGAATAATCTCCATATGTAAGCGAAGCCGATTCCAACGTGCTAATATTATATTCATTGCTAAAGTTCCGAATGGGCGGCTTCGTGTACTTCTCTTTTACTACTTCCATCTCCTGATGGCTCTTTGGCTCACGAGCCAGCTCCGCGGCTAAGCACTGTTTCAGATCAGACACGAGCTGGTTCATTGTTGGTCTTTTGATTCCTCTGTCTCTGACGCAAGACATTGCCACTTCTACGTATTTCCAAGCCGAGTTCGAGGAGAACTCGCCGCGAAGCCGTGGGTCCACGACTCCATCTATGTCTCCGGTTTCGAGGAAAGGCTCGACAAAGTGGACAACGTTTATTTTGTCTCCTTCGTCGGTTTTTATGATTGATCTCTGCCCAGTTATAAGTTCTAGGAGGACGATTCCGAAGCTGTACACGTCGCTCTTCTCATTTAGCTTGAACGTATTGTAGTACCTGTTTCGAAACCGGTTTATGATGAAACCATTTTGACCATAATGGTAAAGGTTAAGCCGGTGATGTGTAAAAGGAAACGTACTCGGGATCGACGTAGCCGGGAGTACCCATGACAGCAGTCACGACGTGGCTGAGATCGTCTTCAGGGAAGACCTTAGAGAGGCCGAAATCGGCAATCTTGGCTTCCAAGTCATCGTTTAGCAGAATGTTTGCTGTTTTGACGTCTCTGTGTACTATTGGTGGCCTACATCCATGATGTAGATACTCCAATCCTGTCAAGGGAATTAAAAGAAAAAACCAAAAAAAAAACAGATTTGAGAACTGAAATAAACTATAAACGGGTTTGATATCTCAGTTTAGCTTTGGGTGTCAAAACCTTGTGCAGAGTCTATGGCTATATGGAGTCTCATTTCCCAGCTAAGATGCTCTGCATTCTCACCTACATATCCATAAACAAAACACATGTGAGAGAAATAGAGAAGGGACAGAGAGAAAGAGAAGAGAGACAGATGAAGAGTACCTGAAAGATAATCCTGCAAGTTGCCATTGGCCATGTACTCGTAGATGAGAGCCATACGGCGACGATCATCGCAGTACCCAAGAAACGAAGCTAAGTTCCGGTGATGCACTGTCAAAAGAAGTTCCGCCTGTAAACATTTTACACTTCAGCAACCATAAAACAACATTAATTAGTCTTATCTGATCATGTTTTTAGTTTTCTTTGATTACCTCGACTTGGAATTCTTTGGAGACCTTGGATGATGATGAAGACGAAGATGATGATGATGACCCTTTAGACTTTCCCAATGAAGAATCGTTAATCATCTTTACAGCAATTTCAGCCCCATCTTCGAGGGAACCGAGGTACACAACACCAAACCCTCCTTTACCAATCACTTGATTGAAGTTGTTTGTAATGCTAGAGACTTCACTATACGTGAACCTTCTCTTTCCCGAAGGCAGAAGTGGTCCTGAGTAGATTCCTGAATATACTAGGAAATTAAATTCTCGTTTTCTTTCATCATTTGGTATCTGACTTTTAGTAACCTGGAATTGTATTGTGCTTACTATTTTTTCTTTCCCTTCGCATGATGCATATGATAACCAAGGCAACAATGAGAATAATCACTAATGTGGCTACAACTATTGGCACCAGGATTTTGTTCCCGTCCCGGCATGAACGTGAGTGACATATGTTTTGTTCATCCACACTGGAAATAGAGAGGAAATTAACAAGCTTCAGAAAATGTTAGAGACACAGATTGTCTTAACCGCGTTTTGACAAGGAAATGTACCTCAGTGCAAGTCCCCCCGCCTTTGTTCTTTTCCTAAGAGATCTTGGGACAAACCCAGTCAAATTATTGCCTTCCAAATTCCTGCAAACACAAATAAATGTCACAGACAAGTTCATTACTGATGGTTTCTCAGTATAGACTAAATTTCAAATGAAGAGACTTATGCGCTCAACTCACAGGAACTTCAAATATTTTAGATCAGCCAAAAACTCTGGCACGTTTCCTCTTAGGTTATTGTTTGATAAATCCCTGAGAAAACAGTGCACAAAACGTTTATAGTTAATGTGAATAAAATTGGTGGAAAGTATGTACGTATGTGGCTTGCATTTGTATACTTACAATGACTCAAGAAGGGAGAGATTTCTAAATGAGTAGGTTATTGGTCCTTGTAATCCACTTGAACTAAGATTCCTTAATTCTCGCAGCCAAATAAAAAAGGAAACAAACTCATCAGCAGAACATCCTTGAGGAAAAATAAAGAATTAAGCTCATTAGCAAAACCTTTTTTTTAAAGGAATTAAAAATGAGTTCGTTTCTTTTTCTGGTTGAAATGAATGACTTACAGGGACTTGATTTGATAACTAGAAGTGTTGTAACTGCATCCGATACCTTCCCAAGGGAAGAGCCTTGGGGAGCAAGGATCGCCAGTCCAAATTCTATTCACTTGATACGTTGATTTTATGCTTTCTATGGCCTTGACTGCGTTAACAAGAGATTAAAATATATGAGTTTCAGCATAAACCTTACAGAATCTAAGTAGAGATAGAAACTCACCGTCTTCACTCGTTGTGAAAAACTCATTCAGAGATTGTGCTGTAAATATCTCAATAGCATTGAGTATTGGTGGAAGCGTTGAATCTTCGGTCTTCTGAACAGAAATCCAGTGATTTATACCAGTGAAAGCTCGTGAATTAGATACCGTCATTGAATACTCGGAAGAGGGGATGAAAGCTTTTGAAACAGGCGACCCATTCCAGAATATCTTGATTTTTCTGCTCTCCTCCCTCTTTACATTTTCGAGTTCTGCAAAATAAAGAAACGCATAGAACCTAGCATTTGGATCGTCTGATGTCCAAGACAATTCCAATGGTTCATCATCACTTTTTGGCGATGCAGCTGTCTTAATAACTTGATCTGGTGGCTGATAACCGCTCTGAAAAATATCAATATACCCAGTTTTCTTCGTTGAATTCCAAGTAACTGGAGTGTATGGTGACCAGATACGATCATATATGTCGTTTTGGTACCGTCCTGTTCCGTTTAAATATCCTGTATCCCATCTTTGAGAGAGAACCAATGAGACATTCCTTCCAAACTCCGTACCATAGATTGAGCTGTTCAATGGCCTGAGCTCCAAAGCTGAAATAAAAGGAGTTCCTTTACCTTTGTTCACAAGACAAACATATATTTTCTCCGACACTGAAAAGCTTAGGATCTCCTTGATGACATTTTCAGAAGCATTTCTGAATTTCACCGTGGTCCAGAAATTCACGTCAACATAGAGATCAAACTCAGGCAAAGTTTTTTTACCATCGTAGTTTCCATACATAAAGGTAGCTCGGATAAGATAAAGAGTCCCTTTTCCTTCGGAAGGGTTTAAGGAGTAACAGTTCCTGTTCCCTTGTGGAAAAGATCTGACATCAGCAAGTGGGAAAGGCAAAACCGGGTTTTTTGGGTAACCATATTCTTCAGAGACGTTGAAATTTACTCCAGTGTTTATGAATGGTGCATCCCAGGTGTAGCTGATACCATTATCAGTGTCTACATAGTTTATATAAGGAGGTGACCCACAATCTATGCTGATGAATCCTGGACATAAGTATGAGATAAAAGAAAAAATGATTCAATTCTATACCGTTTGAGGAAGTTACATTTTGATCAAGAATCCATGAAAGAGTTAAAATCTACCCAACCTCTCCAATTTTAGCACCAGCATAGACCCTATTTGTCATGTGAAATAATAGACAGTGCGTTTTTATGGCAAAAATACAACCTCTCCGTTGTAAGAAAAAAAAAAGCGGGAATGAGTCTTGACGAACCTGCTTGCCCTTGGCCATGAACCACAATGGCAGTGGAGATGACGCAAAAAAGGATGAGAAAACCAGAGCGAGCTTCCATTTTCTTGTCCTTTTGTATTGCTCAGCTAATCATCTTCAGAAAAACGGACAACATGCAATAAAGATAACACAGAAACAGAAAATACCCGAGTCTACAAAGTCTACGCCCCATTTCCTTTACTGGGAGCAGAAATTATTGATCAGGAGCTGAATGATATAAGTGCTTCTCACGACTGAAAAAAAGCGACCAAGAAATAATATAAATTTGTAATACAGCTGTCGACAAATTACCTGAGGGGTCAACGACTAACAGTGATTTATATGTATATATAACACCAATAAAGTCTTAAAAGAAAAGGCTCTGGAGATAGCCAAAATTAAACACAGCTGACCAAAACATATAGAAGATCCGAATATTATCTGACCACAAAACTGTGGCGGAAGAGTTTAGGACTTAGATGATTGCAACCTTTAGGACTGCTGATAAAGAACAAGAAAGTTTAAGGATAGTGATTATGGGGATTTTGACTTATAGCTAGATTGTCTAACTGCTTTGTTGGAGAATATACAGAACTAAGCTTCATTTTGTGGTAGCTGCCTTGCAGTATCAGGATCATGTGAAGAGCTCAAAGGGAATGAAGATAGCTCTAGGTAATCAAAGTCCTCAGTGATTCCCGCCTGAATATTACCCATCTGATTAACTCTCTCTCTGATATAAACAAAAGTGAAATCTGGAAATGATTGCTTTAAAGGCGAAAAGATCTTGAAGATACCTCCGTGTATAGATGTTCCAGCTGTTCCTTGGCCTGAGGGAAGTTGTTTGAACACCATTGTCGCAATGTGAAGATGTTATCTGAGTAAGATTGAAAGACTTTACAATTTGGGCAGTGGTGAAAATTATGAACCTTTAAAACTGAAAACGTATATCTAAGTTTAAAGAATGAAAAACCTGTCCATCTGTTAGCCGAGTGGTGAGCAACTTCAATTGCATTCCCTGTCAAAATTAGAAGAATCATACACATTAATGTTTGCTAGTCAGGCACAAGACTGATTCTTACTATTGCTCCACGAGGATAGGCAAAACCATTTACTGAAAGCAAGTAACGTATTATGCAGAACTTAACTCATTGCCTCCAAGGTAGCAGGATCGTTGTCAGCAAATTGTACCATCTCATTCTGCGTAAGGAGAACAAAATGTAAGCAATTTGCTAAGCATGCAAGAACATCTTTATGCAAACAGATAACCAATGTAATCTGACCTTCAGCTCTTTGTGTTTCTTTTCAATATCTTTAAGTCGTGCCAAGGCCTCTATTCGTTCCTCCTACAGCAATAACGGCAATTCTGGTGTAAAAGGCATGTAAACTTATTCATGAATTTATTCTGCAGAAAATACTTACCGATTCTTCCCTTCCCTTCTTCAGGACATCACAATGATCACCAAGTTCTGCTAGTCTTTTATTACTATCCTGAAGATTAGAATCAAGTTTCTGACGAATACTCCGAAGCTGTTCATTCAGAAATAGTTGAAGCATGATCAAGACCTATAGATTTCATTACACTCAATCTGAACTATACCAATATCGATATCATATCAGGATGAGAACGATTGCTCACTTGATTGCCAGCACAGCTTGGAAGGCTCCAAAAGTAGATCTTCATATGCATAATTATAAACACTGTCAAACGACATATAAGAGGGAAAAGGACTAGATGGCAACAAATGAAATAAGTTGTGGAAATATTCCAACATAAAAACAGTAGCTACTCACAGAAATTCCAATCTTGTCCTTGGCGACAAGATCATCATCTACTAAACTCTGGATGACATCTTTCACCGACTGACTAATTACACCCTTCTTCGGCCCCATCTTCTCGAGTTCCTTTAGCTAAAAATGGTTAAAGAAGTAGAGACCCGTAAGATCAGGTATTTCAAACCCATAATTAGTTCAATAGCAAAAAGTTGTATGCAGCACTAGGAAGGCGCTTCACCATTCTAGATATCAGATTCACTGAACGAAGATGAGTTTTGGTAGAGGTCAAGCCTACTTCAAAGGTGTCCAAAAATTAAAAGTTGTAAAAACTAAAGAAAGTGCTCACTAGGAAGAAGTCTTGAGAGTCATAAAATATCTGAAGCATCTTCTCGCGCTTCTCTTCCAGCGAAAGCCCCCGTTTCTTTGACTGAATATTATCAACAAATGTAAAGAAACGATTAAGTTGAAGTTTGAATGGCGAAATTCAACAAATGATGTGAGAACAAAAAGCTTCTAGGTCGAAAATGTCGAAATCCAAACAGTCAATTTCAGCGACTACACTGATTTCTAGCATAGAGTGAGAAAATTGACTGCTAAATAAACGTATATCCGAAACACCTATCGATTCACGTCTTGCAATCCGAGTGTTTGCGGAATTTCATCATCCAGAACTATAAATGATACAGACACACTAGGAAAAATATAAACAAAGTTTCGCAAAGAGCGATTGAAAAACACATTAGAACTGCAGAGCATTCAAACAACTAGGTCGAATCGAACATCAAAATTCCCTAGCGAGCCGAAGAAACAAAAGCTTAGCACATCAGTGCACTAAAATTAGTTCAAAAAATCGCGGATAATCACTCGATTCTCCCAGAAAAAAAAATCACGAATCACAGAGGTTTAACAACGAAACATAATAATTACACGTTTGAGGAGAGTAATCGCCCAGAGTATATTACCATTCTGATCTGTTGTTCCTGACGATGTAATCCAAAGGATTTCAAGCTCTGCTAAACCTCTCTCTCTTCTCTTCCTTGCTTAACCCGGATCAATGGCCCCGAAACTTCTAGCTAAAGAGCTTTGTGCTCATATACTCTCCGAAAAAATTGAAAAAAAAAAAAAAATTGATTTAATTATCATTTTTGTAAAAAAAAATTGTGGCGGGTTTACCATTATTGTATTCAAAGATTTTAAAATGTTAAAACCCAACCCAAACCCCACCCAAAAAATGTGCCGGAGCATCGACTACATACGTCAGAGTATAAAAGAGTTGTTCTGCAGATTGCTATGATGGTTGCTATTTTTGGATGTATGATTATATTCTCTAACATAATAGGTAATGCAATCAAATTTACATGTAGAGGTTTTTGGTTGCTACAAACAAGTTGTTGAGTTTGGATTTGTGCTTGATCTTTGAGGAGATGTGCTTTTGGGTAATGAAAATGGAGGATCTAAACATGCATTGCATGTTGGGGTTTTACAAGAATAAGAATTGTTTGGTTCTCATAGGTGGAACACGAGAATCTTCGTTTTGTTGTTTACCTACGACTTCGTCTTGCTTTCATTAATCTTGTGTAGACGTGTGGGTAAGATTTTATGATTTTTTTACTCTCAGAAACCAAGAAAGATTGTTGATATATGATCAGATTTTTTGCATGTTTATGAGATTGTTGATGATATATTTATTATTGGTTATGAAGATAAATTGGTTATTGTTTCAGTAAAGATCGACAACGACGACATGGAGTTTAGGAATCACACTAATAAAATTCCCAACTGAAACATATAAACCAGAGTTGAAAATTTGTTCACATCTTCTTTAGTGAAATATGTTGAGATGGAAATCTCCAGTTGTTTAAAATAGTCACAAGAAAATCTAAACTCAAATAAGAAAAATAAACACAGAAAATCACATTTGAGACACAATTCTCAAAAAGTTGAGATTATTACAGGTTGAGCAAATTTTGGAAATTACATTAGAGATCTTAATGATATGTAACATAATCTATCATTTAGAATTCATTCTAACTCGTACAAACCTAGTAACAAATATGTTATCTATTTTTTTTCCTACAATGCTATTAATTATACCAATTATTTAGTTGGGCATAAATATACATAGTCATATTTTAGTTAATTTTGACAAATAATTAATTTAACATAATATAAATTTATGATAAATAGTTGAACCAAACAAATTATAGTGTTATAGTATGACAAACACTTATTCTTAATTATTCACAATTATTAGGGGTTGGACGGGCTACACCTGATTTTTACATTATATATTAATTTTCCAATTTTTATTTGATTATTGTCTTTTAACAAATTTCATATTTTACATATTATTACCCAAATATTAGTCACCGAGTTTTCACAATAGACTTAAAATTGTAAACTGTGTCTTATGTTTTGAAAACTGCCTGAAGTGTCTCATGGTAATGAAAGTTGTGTAGATTTTCATTTCATATATATATATATATATATATATAATGATGTGATGCTTTGGTGACAACTTGTAGCATTCACTTGATGAAATGAATAACTATGAGTGACTAATAATATAAATCCTCCAACTAACCAGAACCCAAACTGGGTTTTTGTTTATGAGTATCTCTTACATCTCCAAATGTCATCTCCAATACTTTCTTTCCTCTGTTTCCGTCTTTGGATTCTTTGAAGGCAAAAGGAAGAACAGAGGAAACGACAAAGAGAATATTTCAAAATGTAGGTTTCATTAACAACTTGCAGAGAGAGAATACATAATGTTTTGTTATATAGAGAAAAGGTAAGGCAAAAGATAAGACAAGAGTATGACAGCTCAGCTATCCTATACACAATTCAATACTGCAAAACAATTTGTTAAAGATATGTGTGAAGGTGTCACTGTCGTACGGTGATCACGCAGTAGAGATGATCTGCAATCTTTTTTTACCATTGCAGAGTTGCTTTTGTTTGTGGGCTTGATGGACTGAGATGTCTGTTGGACCTGAGTTACACTAATACCCCCCTACAAACTCGAGGTGGGTGGAAGCACAACTCCGAGTTTGTTCCGAAGTGAGAAGAAGGCCTTTTGTGGCAGGGATNCTGCGGCTGTATCAGATAAGGCTCTGTATTCAGCCTCTGTTGAGGATCTGGCCACTGTTTCTTGCCTTTTTGCAGACCAAGAAATTAAGTTTGAACCAAGAAGAGTGCAGAAACCACCTGTAGAGCGACGTGTTTCTCTACAACCTGCCCAGTCTGAGTCACTATAAGCAGTGAGAGTTGAATCTGTATCTGATTTGAACACCAATCCCATCCGTATTGTACCTTTGACATATCTTAATATCCGCTTGATCAGGTTAAAGTCTGAGACTGAAGGTTGATGCATTTTCTGACATACAAAGTTGACTGCAAATTGTATGTCAGGTCTAGTCAGAGTCAAATATTGCAGTTTTCCAGCAAGACTTCGAAAGTATGTGGGTTCTGAGAAGAGTTCATCTTGATGTGGCATTCTATCCATTTGTAAAGGGAGATGTGTGGGCATGGGAGCACAATCAAGCATACCTGCAGCTTTAAGTAAGTCTGTTGCATATTTTTCTTGATTTAGAAACAATCATGCGGATGTGTGAAAAGCTTGAATACCAAGAAAATAATGAAGTCCACCCATATCCTTCATTCGGAACTTCTCACTGACTGTGTTGAGAAAGTCTTCCATTAATTGCTTGTCATTTCCTGTGAGAAGCATGTCGTCGACATACAGAAGAAGGATAAGAATCCTTGAGCCTTGCAGATATACAAAGAGGAAAGGATCACGTGTGCTGCATATGAATCCAAATTCAAGAAGGTGAGATGTAAACTTATCAAACCAAGCTCTTGGAGCTTGTTTTAAGCCGTAAATGGCTTTATGTAGTTTCCACACATAGTCTGGATGAGTCTTATCTTCAAAACCTGGTGGTTGTCTCATGAAAACCGTTTCTTGCAAATCCCCATGAAGAAATGCATTTTTAACATCAAGTTGCTTGATTTCCCAATTGTCAATTGTGGCTTGATGTAGAATCATTCTTACTGTGGCAGTTCTGACAACTGGACTGTAAGTTTCCAAGAAGTCTATTCCTTCTTCATGTTCATAACCCTTGGCCACAAGGCGAGCACGTAGCTTGTCAAGAGTACCATCTGAATGCAGTTTTGTTCGAAATACCCATCGACAACCCAACACATTGGCA
>OVBA01002098.1:0-37006 GCA_900406435.1 Lepidium aucheri | reverse complement strand
TTTCTCGCTCGATCTATTAGAGTGTCAGATTGTGATTTAGTGTTGTAATACATTATCACCTGGTTTTGGTGATCGTTATCTATATTATCTCTTGGTTGACAAAAAAAAAGATTTTTCCGAACAATATAAAGCTGATTTTTTATTTCTGATGGAAACAAAGAAAAATAAATATTATATGGAGACAATATCAAATACTTTAAAATTAGATAATATGATTTAAGTAGAGCCTATAGGATCTAGTGGTGGATTATGCCTGCTTTATAATAATTACTATAATTTGAATTTAAATTATAAAAACAAGAACATAATTGACATGTCACTAGAACTACGAGGTAAAACGATATTTATATCGTTTATATATGAAGAACTTGTTTTCCACCTAAGAGAACAAGTGTGGAAAAGACTTACTAGGTACGGTACTCAACGATCTGAACCGTAGTTTGCTATAGGTGATTTCAATGAAATCTCGGTCACCATAAAAAGAAAGGAGGTCGTACAAGAAGTCTAAGTTCTTTTATCCATTTTAACACAATGTTACAAAATTGTGGTTTTATTGAATTTCCATGTATCCGTGACATATGGTCTTAATGTGGTGTCAGTCAAAATGAAATTATTAGATACAAATTATATTAAGCTTTTGGGAATGAGGATTGGCACTCACTCTTTCCTAATTCAATAATATAGTATCTAAAGATGATATGTTCGGATCATAGACCAATCTTTTTCGAGATAAAGGACAATGACAATATCAGATGTTTAGGATTTAACTTTGATAAACGATGGATAGGCAAACTAGGATTCAATACGGCCACTAAATCAGGATGGACAAGGTACGCTAATCTTCGTCGATGACGTATTTCAAATAAAATCTCAAATTGCAGAAGAAAATATCAAAATGGAGAAAACAACAAATAATCCCAACAAGGAAAAAATAGATTTTTTTAAAAATAAGTTGTAAGATATGAAAATTTGGACTTTTGTCCCACTAATCCAAAAAGTTACTTACGATCTTTGTTTTGCTTATAAGGAGGAAAAAACTTATCGGAAACAAAAAGTCAAAATAAATGTCTTCAAAAAAGAGATAAGAATACTAAATTTTTTCATGCTCAAATCAAGTTATGACGAACTTAGTCAAAACCAAATTTTACTTTATTAGAGTTTTTCTATTACATGAAACACGAACTCGATATATACCAAATCGAACTCTATCCGAGAAATAAAAATATTTGAATAAGTCTAAAATCTAAATAATAAAATACCAAATTAGATGAACCAAACATGACAACAAAGCAGAATGTGTGCTAAATTTATTTACTTAGAAAATTGAATTCTAACCTGAATCGGAATCAAATCAATAACCAAATTTGTAACCGATATATTTTAATTAAATTTTAGTTTTTTTAGAATTTTTTATTAAATTTTTATTAATTTTAAATTCTTTTATAAAAATTTGTAACAAAACTCATCTTAGTCCTATTTTTAAGGGTGGTTATAAACTTTAGGTTAATTATATCGTATATTTTATAACACGCCTAAAATAAAAGTGTCTCCCGTTTTAATATATAAGATATATATATATATATTATTTTGGTTATAGTATTATACTGTATTTAGTATAACACCACATAACATTTATTTCCTTAACATTTTCCTCCATACATATATATCTTTGTCCATTTAAAATCAAATTTTGATATATTTTTATTATTTTCCCTTTTTTAATGGCGTAGGCAATCCAGGCACATACAATTCTTTCCTTCACATCTTCCTCCATAAGCAACTCCTACTCCAATTACGCAACTATATCTGCATTCTTCGTTTCCATTTTTTTTTGCACACACTGTCCCTGCATTCTTGTTTAGTTTTGGTTTCCCAACTACACATGTTCTGTTATGAAACCCAGTGTTCCTAGGATGTATTTGTCCTCGTGTAATATATCCTAAAACAAACACATTTCAATACCACTATTCTTAGCACTTCTAATCAAAACAATATATTTGCTCTAATAAGAAAACGTTTAACGTACATTATCTTTACAATACCTTTAGTAAATCATTCAATATTTTACACATCACTATTCGTAAAAAGTATTTTCTCTAACCACATTTTTATTTTGTTCAAATTAAAAAGTTTTGTTACCCAATAGTATTATTCTTTTAACAAAAAGGGTAATATGCCGAGTTACTCTCAGTCTGGTGGTTAGGATGATCCAGCTAATGACTCAGGATACCGAGGTTCGATTTCTTCCCACTACATTAGTAGGATTAAAAGGAATTTTAGAGTGTAGGTTAGGCTATGGATCGGGCCTTGTCAATCTAATTGTTGACAAGGGTAATATTAGTTTAAACACATATGCCAAACTGTGTTTTTTTTTCCTTTCACTAGCTTCTTACACATGCAATTCAAATAAATATTCTAATTGAAATATTAAATTTATGCAATCATTTGAGCAACAATAAAACACATAATTTTGAGATCAAACTATATAAAAAAACATTATGTGGAGGTGGTGGGTAGATACATACCTGTCATAATAAACATTATGATTATCAAACAAACATTAAAACTAACAACTTTATTATTCTTGATCATTTTTATTCACTTTTTAAAAAATAATATTTTATTCACTTTTTAAAAAAGCTTTCTTTAATTTATCTATAAGAGAACTTGTTAACTCTTGTATTTAAAGACAATTTTTTCTAAAAAATAATAGGTATTCCGTAAAAAGTGCCTTTTAAATTTGGTTCAAGTTATTACCAGAAAAAAAGTGAGTAAGTTTTATAAGCATTTAAAGATTTTCTAATTTTATTCAATATTTTTTAAATCTCTCTAAAAAATATTATAAATCTTGATTAGTTAATATTTTTGATAATTACAAAATTAAATAGAATGTTAGACAGACTTATATGACAAATTATAGAAGAAACGTGAAATTAATTTGAGTTTACGAGACTAAAATCTACATAGATATACATGTTTTTTATTTGTTCATTTTAAGTTTTATTATGTATGTAACTTCTACAAATGTTTGACTTTTTATACATTTATATGTATATATCGTTTAATTAAGATTGAGATTTTTCTAACGATAACTATATATATCTTTAAGAGTTATTCATCAAAAATGTCTTAGCTATGAAACATAATTATCTGAAATGTCTTATTTTTTAAACCTTGTATCAGATACCTTTTTGCTTGAGATAGAAAGGGAGTAATAGCCCTCCTGTTTTAACAATCATGACTGACCAACTGACTAGGGCATGTGTGGTTAAGTCTGTTTTCTCCTTCACGCGGAAATCAACAGTTTCTAGTGTAAAATCGTAAAAAAATGCTAATTTTTCGGGGAAAGGAGAAGGAAAATTTGCAAAGAGTGGGTGGTTATAGTAGAGCTGCGGAGCAAAAAAGCTGCAAAGAGTGGGAGGTTATAGTAAAGACGAGTTGTAAAAAATCTGGCATTGTCGCTCATGTGTGGTAAAGGTTTTGATGGCTGCGAGAAAGGTTAGTTATCATTTTTCTTGTGTCGATTTGTAGTTGGGTAGAAGTTGTTGTTGAAGGGGTAAAAGATTGAGTGGGCTTACCTGCTAATGTGTCAATGAGGTTGTGTCCTTGTCAATAATTTGTGTAACGTCCTTGTTTTGGTGTTGGAATGAAAGGGGTAGGGTGAGGACAATGAAATTGTAAATAAGTAATCTGCTATGCAAACGAAGAGGAGGACGATTAAACAAAATTGTTGGTCATAGAAGTTGTTTGTACAAGAAAATAAAGGTACTATAGAGGTGGATCTTAGAAACTACCACCAAGGCTAATGGCGGAGAGGAGATACCCAGCGGATGAGACAATAAACGTTTACTCGAGGCCTGAATTTTTACTTGCAATTTCGGAAGTATTCGAAGGTACAAGCGAGATGAAGTACGTAACAAACTTCCCGTTTGGGAAACTATTTGACCTACCAGTACAAAAGAGTTCATTGTTGGGAAGACTGTTTCACAGCTTGATATGCATGACATTGGTGACGGAGAAGAAGAATGAGATATGGTGTGTGTTTGGGGGACAGCCTCTACGTTTCTCGTTGAGGGTGATTCCGGGAGACCGATTCAATAATACAATATCAGATTCCTGCTAAGGGGCATGAGCTTTATTCGAATACACTGTTTGGTGAAGAGAAAGGGTTTAAGGTGGAGGAACTCGTGGAGTGGTTAAAGAACGACAAACGCTTGCGTGTCTCAGAAAGGATGCCTAGGTCAAGAGCATTGAGGCTTGCCTTAATTGTTATTGTAGAAGGAGTGTTGCCATGCGATATTTCAACAGTGAAGTCGAGGAAAGAAGTTGTGGAAATGGTCAAAGATTTAGAACTCTTTGAGGAATATCCATGGGGTAGTGAGTCATTTCTGCTAACACTTAAGCTGCTAAAAGTTGGATATAAATTACAAACCATAGATAACCTTATTGATAAGATGAGGCAGACACACACGTGAGCACTAGGATTGCCAATTGCGTTGCAGATAATGGTTTTAAAGTGCATTCCAATGGTTGAGAAACTACTACCCAAGGATGACGAAAGAACTTTTGGTTATTCTCCAATCATAAGATTTACTATATTCAAAGTATTCCATAATGCTAACATTTGTGACAAGCCCAAGGTAAATCCAAAATTAATTGATTTTCAAGAAGGGTGTTGTTAATTATGAGTTAAATTTGTTGTAAATTGTATGTTTTCCATGTCAGCTTGTAGTGGAGCCAATTTTGGAGGGCACAATGGATGATGATGTTAGTTGGAATGATGAAGTGGATGACCCTAAAATCAATTATCTTGAAAGCCTTATAGAAAAAGGTATAACCTTCACAAACAAATGTTGGGAAAGAGGATTTGAAGGAGAGCCTGTTTTAGTAGCTGAAATGACTACAAAACCACATACATATTATCATGTCAGGATGAGTTGGTTGAAGTGGTTGAATATTCCTCCCCTCAGTCCCAATGCTTATGATCAATTTTAGTAAGAGCAAAATAGTCAAATGTGGAGTCTACGACCCACAAAGTAAGGCTAGTAAAAAAAAGACATACTATCATTTGAACATTGACAAAAAAAAGTAATATTATTCTTGCAAAGTTTTAAACACATATGCCAAAGTGTGAGTTTTTTCCTTTCATTAGCTTCTTACACATGCAATTCAACTAAATATTCTAATTGGAATATTAAATTTATGCAATCATTTGAGCAACAACATAAAACACGTAATTTGGAGATCAGACCATATAAAAAAACATTACGTGGAGGTGTTGGGTAGATACATACCTGTCATAATAAACATTATGATTATCAAACAAACATTAAAACCAACGACTTTATTATTCTTGACCATTTTTATTCACTTTTTCAAAAAATTATTTTATTCACTTTTTAAAGAGTTTTTTTTAATTTATCTATAAGAGAAACTTATTAACTCTTGTATTTAAAGATAACTTTTTTTATATTAATATTGCCGTTGACAAAAAAAATTAATTTTTTTCTAAAAAATAATAGGTATTCTGTTAAAAGTGCCTTTTAAATTTGGTTCAAGTTACTACCTGAAAAAAAAGTGAGTAACCTTTATGTGCAGTTAAATATTTTCTAATTTTATTCAACATTTTTTATTTTTTTAGAAAAAAATATTATGAATCTTGATTAGTTAATATTTTTGATAATTACAAAATTAAATAGAATGTTAGACAGACTTGTATGACAAATTATAGAAGAAACATGAAATTAATTTGAGTTTACGAGATTAAAATCTGCATACATACACATGTTTTTTTCTTCATAAATATTTATTTTTCTATTTGTTCATTTCAATTTTTATTTTGTATGTAACTTCTACAAATGTTTGATTTTTTAATACATTTATATGGATAAATCGTTTAACTAAGGTTTGTCTAACAATAACTATATATCTTTAATTTAAAGATATTATGGAATCCAACCATAGTCTAAATCTTATTGATATTGTTTGTCATAATAATGTAAGCCTAGAAAGAAAAGGTAAGCTCTACGACCTCACATTAACTTCGAAGTCATAAATCATCGGGTAGTTATAAGGTCAATATCCCAACTACACATGTTCTGTTAGGAAACCCAGTATTCCTAAGATGTATTTGTCCTCGCCACTTGCGATTTGCACATGGCTACCGATCCACAGTTATGTAGCTCATACTAGAGTATGTGGATCGACAGCCATGCTCCAGTATGGGCTCATGTACAAGGGAGCGTTGTACGAGATTTCGGTTAAAGACTTGTGTATGATATATGGTTTTAGAGAGGATGCAGAGAATCGGTTACCTTTCAGTGACAATGCACTTTATAATGCTTTGTGGCATACTTTAGCTGAGAGAGGCTTTCAGGGTAGAGGGGCAAACCTCACGCACATCCGACACCATGCGGTTTTGATTGTGGCAAAGCTATTACGCTTGACGATTCTGTGCAAGGAGATCAACCCGGCTGTGACGAAACCAAGCTTGAGCTCCTACATCATATCATCATTCCAGTGATTTCTGATCCTTATGGTGACAGTTCGGCTCCTTAATACCAGCCTCTCAAGGTCAACTGGGATTTTGTCTTCGCCAAGCTGCTTCTAGAGTGTTGTTTCAGAGGTTTGCCGAACAGCCCGACGTTAGAGACTATTGGTAGTCTTCTTACGCCTATCTTTAGGTACCATCGCTTGGATCTCAGTGCCACTCAGAGGATAAATAGCATTTAGTACATGGATGACAGGGTTCTGGCCAACTTTCATTACCTCACCGAGAAGAACAAGTGGATAACTATGCACAAGAATGGAAATCCTATTGGTGCAAGCTTCCGGCACCTGAGGTCACTTGTCGAGCGAATGTGACATTCGAGCCTCACCTCACTTATCTAGAGATTGTTGAGATTGAGCACAAGCCATAGCAGGCACAACGTCGGATTTCTCAGAGATGGGCTACTGGAGCTTCTGCGCCTCCACCTCCACAGCCCAACATCGCTCAGACTCTTGAGCACCTGATTCCATAGTACAATGAGGAATTCGATGTACCTCAGTTCTCTGATGACTTTAGAGACAGAGAGTACATGTGTTGGCACTATGAGAATGAGAAGAAGAAGCACTCAATGAGGAGATGACTTTGGGATGCATTGAGGAAAATCCCTATTACTTTCTGTATGAGCACACCTGCAGAGGACAGACCGAGAGTAGTAGGCGAGCAGAGACATCGAGACATGATGTTGCTGGATGTAAGTTTTATGAGGGATCGAATGATGAGGATGACCAGCCACTTGAGCGGTGCTTTCCACGCCGCTGACGAGCAGCAGGGGACCAAGAGAGTCGTAGTCCCAACTCATTCTATGACATTTCTCACCGTTATCTTTTCCTTTTCATTCTAGACTTGATTTATTTTATGTTTATTTTTATTATTATGCGTAAGTCGTGCTTTTTTATGCTTATTTACACATCAGGACAGTGTGAAGTAAGTCTGGGAGAGGACACTTACTGTGACTAACGCTTTTCTTTTTTGTTTTTCTTGATTTTAGCTTTATTATTTCAGACATCTTCTGTTTACTTGCTTTCTTTTTGAGTTTTAAAAAAAATGATTGTTTAGAACTATGATTTTCAAGGATTGTTGCATGTCATGAACTAAGTACTACCAATGTTTATTTGTCAGTGATCGATTGACTATTGGAATATCCACAGGCTTGACACTATCTCAGTATCACCTATATCCATGTTTGTTTTCGAGGGATCTCATGTCGGCTTCATCCCTAACCTGACTCAATTTTCTCACCAATGGAGCTGGTATATTTAGGATCGAGTTGTCTTCTCAGTGCAATGACAGATTTTCATGTGTGAGTATGGTTTCTCCTCTCTTAATCATTTTGTGGTGTTTTGTGCTTAATCTGAAGTTACTAGTTGACAAAGTTGTGCATGTGGTAATCCAAGGGTAAAAGTTCTCCAATGACGCTGCTTGTGTTTATATAGTGATGGTAGCCACAGATTCACTTTGATGATGGTGCCAATTTCTTGAACACTAATAGCTTACCGAGGGGAACTCGGATGAAGCTACTCTTATTTACATTTTTTGAGTTACCAAAGAAAGCAGCTGATAAAAAAATGATATCCTAGAAAAATAGGGAAAATCGGATGCAAAGTGATGAAATGAGAGGAAGAGAATCATATCAAAGGTAGTCTTGAGATTGAAATGTGTCCTCTGATCGATGTTCCATTGGTAAGACCGCACTTAGAATCTTTAGGACGTTAATATGGTGAATTCGGAGTACTTGCTTGGATTGTGGAGTTTAGCTTGGGTAGTTGTCAAAGTCTGGGGAAATACACGGTGGTCTCGATTCTGACAGGTAAGTATTGTGTGGTTTACTATGGAATTAATATGCAATGTTCCTATGACGAATGAGTTCTTTTGAGTGGAATCTTTCTGTTAGTCTTTTCTTTCTTTGCTTAAAGGACAAGCAAGAAGCTAAGTCTCGCAGAATTGATATACCTTATTTTTATCGGTTTTGAGCTCACTAATTCGCATGTTTTCGAATTGATTATCTGCATTTTAGAGTCTTTTCAGGTGGAAAATAGGTTTATTCCAAATCATACACGCAGAGCATGGTTTAGGATGAATCGGAGCAATTTCTAGAGCTCCAGCAGTAGATTGGAGATTGATCAATCAACCCCTTGATCGATTGATTATTTATCCCATAGAGAGCTACGCTCGACTTATCGATCGACCTACACTTCAAAGATCAATCAATCATTTATCCCATAGAGAGTTGTGCTCGACTTTTTGATCGATTTACACTTCAAGGATTGATCGATTGGACTTATCCCATAGAGAGAGTTGCGCTCAACTCGTCGATCGACCAAGACTTTAAGAGATCAAGCAATTAACGTAGATTAATCGATCAACCCCTTGATCGATCGATCCTCAAACTTGTGAAGGAGGAGACCTAATTTTCTCTGTTTTGCACCTGCGTTTTTAGGGACCTATAAATTGTTATTTTCATTTTTAGAAAGAAACACAGAGTTGTTTTCAACTGAGTAAGCAAGGAGAAGAATTCCTTCCCACTTTTGAGAAGATTTTGAAATCCTTTCTATTTAATACAATCGAATTTCATGTTTTTTTCATCATGTCTTCAATTTCATCATTAATCATGTATGTGTAGTTCCATTGTTAGGTTTAGGGACTCTAGGGATTTAGGAATCGATGATTGGGGATTGAATAGGAATTGATGAATAAAATTCGCCATATATCCTTGTGGGCAATGATTAGATTAGCTTGGTCACCTAATCTATTATCTTAGGTTGTTTTACATTCTAAAAACTTGTTTAACTCCTAACTAGCATCGATGAGCAATTAAATCTGACCAACAAAAGTTGATTGTTAGGATTAATTATGGATAATTGAACCCATTCGTTAAAGCCTATCTTAAATCTAAAACCAACGATAGTTAGGATCTTTAGGTTGTTAAATAGAGTGAAAAAGACCACGATAATGGATTTGTCAAACCTTTATGTTCAAGTTGAGAGTGGTGCTTTATTGATCCTGATGAATACCCAATGTCTGATTCCTTTTATAATATTTGCAAACCGTTTAAGTTGCTAGTTTTCTATTCGATTATTCTCTTGGTATAGCTTGAACTAGAGTTGAATAATTGAAAGTGAAAACTTGGTTCTTCGTGGATTCGATCCTTAAGTACTATTACTTCATTGATGTGCACTTGCAATAGAGACTCATAAGGTTAAAACTTTGTGATACCCAATTAGTTGCCTTTTGTTTGAGATTCGATTTTTAGTCTATACTCTTTTACTTATGTTTAGTATTTTATGTTTTGTTTTTGTTTTTCTTTCAGGTTTATGGTCTAAAGAAGTCAAGGGTCAAATAATCTACTTGGTTTTGATAACGAGGAACTTGCTAGAGTCAAAAGAGAAAACCACAAGGCAAGAGCAATGAATCGCAAAACCTAGCAGATTCCACAGGATCCTGAAGTTCAGAACACCGTTCACGGGAACCATAATGTTCAGCAGAGTGTTGAACAGTTCCAGAGAGACTTAGCTATGCTTAGGAGGCAGCAGGAACAACCTCAACGCCAAGCTATATATGATATGGATACACCTCATACATACTACCAAAATAGATCTACTATTCGACCTCCACCTATCAGATGGAAAGACTATGAGATAAATCCTCAGCTGATTGGGTTAGTGAAGCAGTTTGTCTTCAACGGTCTTTCAGAGAGAATTCGATGGATCACATTGGGAACTTTGAGGATATGTGCAGTACCACAAGCTCAAATTGGGTCTCTGCAGACTATGTGAAGTGCAAGTTGTTTCACCATTCGTTTTCTGATAAAGCTTCTAGATAGCTTTGATCTTTGCCTCCAGGTTCACTCACCATGTGGGAAGAAGTTAGAGCTGCCTTCTTGGATCAGTCCTACACTAAGTCGAAGACTGCAGCATTGAGAAGCAAGATTTCAGCATTTCAGCAACGTTCTGGTAAGTCCTTTAGTGAAGCTTGGGAACGATCTAAGTAATACCAACGAGAATGTCCACATGATAGGTATTCGGATAAGCAATTGTTGAACACCTTCTATGGTGGGATCAATTAAAAGTACAAGAACTCCTTGAATGCAACAAGTAATGGAGATTTCATGGCAAACACGAGGGATGAAGCCTTTACCCTCATCGACAACTTGGCTGTGAGTTCAGGGAATCATTGTCCACAGTATGACCAAGGGAGAAAGGTCAATAGTATGGAGATTAGATTGATGAGATTGCTGAGAAGCTTAATATGCTTATCAAGGCAAATCAAGGTGCTCAAAGAGGTGTGCATCAGCTGGATGATCATATGGAGGTAGCACAAGTTCAGGATGGTTCGGAGATGTCAGATGAGCAGAGAGAAGTTAACTATGTGAACTGACTGAACATGGGTCAGAATCAGAAGTACCTCTCTTACAGGAGCACTGATATAGAGAACCCCAGGATGTAGTTTTCCAGCTCTGGTAATGCCTCAGGGATCGCTTTTTCAAGGAAAGCCATTTGTGCAAGATTCTGGTCAGAGATATAATAATCAGAAGCCTTACAACCAGAACTTAGGAGGAAGCAACTTACAGAAACCGTTCAAGCCATATCAGTAGCAAGCACTGCCACAGCAAGCTCCAGTGAGCTCTTCAGGTACTTCGAAAGATGAGATCAAGACTTTGATCCCGCAGCTTGCAACCGAGCAGCAATAGAGTATACGGGAGCTCAACACCAAGGTAGACAACATATATAATGATCTGAACAACAAGTTTGAGTCGGTTTCTGTGCATCTGAAGAAATTGGATACTCAAGTAGCTTAGACTGCTGAAGCTATGAGGAGACCTCAGGGTGCTCTACCTGGAAAAATTGAGAAGAGCCCAAATGATTCATGCAATGTGGTAAAGTCTGATGTTGATGATGGAGCAACAAAAAAGGCAGGGAAGTACAAACCTCCAATTCCTTTTCCAAGAGTGCTGACTAAGCTGGAGGATCTAGGAGAATTCACCATACCTTGCATCTTGGGAAAACTGATCTTTAGTGACTCCCTTTGTGATTCAAGAGCGAGTGTGAGTGTTATCTCCTTAGAGATGATGAAGAAGCTAGGGATCGAGCTTATGCAAGAGCACAACTCATCTATCTCTTTTGGAGATGTGACTTCTAAGAGTCCAAGGGGAAGGCTAATCAATTTTACTGTTCTGGTGGAAAATTACAGAGTACCAACCGATTTCACTGTGGTTTAGATGGCTAAAGATGGAGCAGTGCCGATATTGTTAGGAAGACTCTTCCTTAACACAGTAAGAGCAAAAATTGATTTCCCTAACAAGAGGGTTGTGCTAAAAAAAGGTTGACAAGGGAGTGTCATACCCGATTAGAGCTTCACTGAGTTATCTATGTGGGATGATCAGTATTTCTGCTGAGAAAAAAAATGTTTTTGGACTGGAAGGTCTAGTGTTTACAAATCTGAGTAGTTGTGAACCTGAATATGAGTCAAATGAAAAGTACAATGCTTGTCGTGAGCCTTAATTAATGGTCAGGCTATTAGCTTGCGTTTAACACACATAAGGAAACACTAACAGGCCAAAGGCGTGACCATCTTTTAGATTGTTTTCCTGGCCATTAATTAAAGCTCTCGAAGATTTGGAAATTGAATTTTGAAACAAGAAGAACTAACACACGAGGTTTCTTGGTAGCTCAAAATGTCTAGTAGGAAAATCGTAGGCAATCTTATGTAGCAAGAAGTGCCCCTTTTTGGTTGCATGATATCTTTGGTGATGAAGCAAATTCTCTGTCATTCTTATGCTCTCTATTTTGATTGCTCATGATCATGTTGTAAGAAAACATTCAAAGTTTCTTTTCTTTTTTTTCTTTTTTTACAACGAAAACATTCAAAGTTATTCGGTATAATACTAACATATTTCAGTGAAAAAATATATATATATATATATATATATAAATCTCTCAATTTACATCTTATATATTAAAGCACATGATTGATTTTGTATTTAAAACACATTTAATCCATAGAAGATAGCATTACGAATTCGGTGGTAGCTTTCAATAATTAGAGGAGCAGTAAATATATATAAATTTCATAGAATAGTATGAATTCATTTTAATTTTTACTTATTTACTGAAATATGATATTTGGGTAGTATGATTACATATATATTTCACCTCTTCTATCTCAAAAAGAATAAGTGGGTAATTATAAACTCCAATAAAACTGCAAAGCAATTTCAAAATCAAATTTAGTATTATTTTTTTCAGTTAAATAAAACTGCAAAATTTTACGTATTATAATAATATGATTCTTATTTTAATTCATGTATTGTACTATATTTAGTATAACACCACATAACAGATACAAAACTTTTTATATATATATTCTTATTAAAAGTTTTAATTTTATTTATCAAGATTTGCTAAACCCAGTATTTTAATCCCATGAAACCCAGTATTCTTAGGATTTATTTGTCCTAGTTTAATAAAATCAATATATTTGCTCTAAATTTATTTAACAAAGACACTTTAAACCAATCTCTGTTGGTTTAATCAAATCAAAAATGTTCATTATCTTATACAATATCTATAGTAAATCGCCGACCAAAAAAAAATTCTATAGTAAATCACACAATCCTTTTTTTTTGGTTGGATAAATCATTCAATCTTTTACAAATCAGTATTTGTAAAAAGTATTTTCTTTAACCAGATTTTTATTTTGTTCAAATTAAAAAATTTATATTCTTAATAATATTATTCTTTCAACAAAAAAAGTAATATTATTCTTGTAAATTTTCTACACATATGCCAAACTGTGAATTTTTTTTTAAATATGTTCTCTAAAAATAATATGTATTCCGTAAAAAAAATGCATTTTAAATTTGGCTCAGATTACTACCCAGGAAAAATTGAGTAACCTTTTTATATTGCAGTTAAAAAATATCTAATTTGATTTAACATTTTGTTTTTTTTTTTTGTAATCTTTTTACAAAAATTCTAAATCTACTTTGTTTACATTAAAGGAGCAGTAGAAAAACATGTGCGACAAGGAATGTGCAGTGTTAACTGTAATATGTGCTGTTTTTAAAAAAAATTAATGAATTTAATTGTGCTCATTTATAAAATAGAGAAAAAATGACACCTTGAGTTAAAAAAAAGAGTATAAAAACGAAGAAAGGCGTTAGAACAAAAATAAAAAAGCAAAGATGACAATAACTTATTCTAATATTTCAGTCTTTTTTATGTTGATTCTTTTTAGCAATACGTCGTCGTTATCCACGGATAAAATTGTTTTATCTTCTAAAAAAACTTTTACTTTTACTCCCAACCAAACTCTTGTTTCTCAAACTAGAATTTTTGAGCTCGGTATATTCAAAGCTGATCATCAGGATTTGGATCGTTGGTATCTCGGTGTTTGGTTCAAGAACATATCCGAACGAACCTATGTATGGGTTGCAAACACAGAAAATCCTCTGTCCAGTCCCATTGGAATCATCAGGGTGTCCAAATATCAACTTATTATGGTTGACATTTATAATACCACTGTGTGGTCAACAAACTTTAGTGAAGAAAGAAAGGGATCTCTAATTGTAGCACAACTTAGAAACGACGGAAATTTCATTCTGAGACGTCAAAATGAGTACTTGTGGCAGAGTTTTGACTTCCCAACAGACACTCTACTCCCGGGAATGAAACTTGGTTGGCAACGTAGAACAGGACGGAATCATTTCTTAAGGTCATGGAAAAACCAGAGTGATCCATCAAAAGGCAATTTTTCATTCAGAATGGAAGATGTAGTTGCGACGTACAAGCCCAATTCCTCTCATATTTCTCCTGCGATGTTCCTTTGTTTAAATGACAAAAAGGTGAACCAAATCAGTCCGTGGAATGAAATATTCTCCATTGGCCATACACTTTTCCAACATTTATATTCTTTTACATTTTTATTTACATCTACCGAAGACCAAGAGATTACATATACTTTCAAGACACTGAAAAACCAATCAATACTAAAACTGACCGCCCTTGGATTACTACAACAGAGAATATGGAATGAGACATCCACTAAATGGGAAGATTACTGGTTGTATCCGGTTGCACGATGTGAAGTCTACAACATGTGTGGTCCTAACAGTTACTGTGGAAAAAATGACGTTTGTAACTGTATGGAAGGCTTTGAGCCCAAAAACTCGGAAGCATGGACCTTGAAAAATAGACGTGATGGGTGTGTAAGAAAAACGCCGCTACAGTGTAACAATGGCTCGATCTTTACACAGTTAGGTAACGTTGAGTTGCCGGATACTACTAATTCTATGGTGGAGTGGCTAATCGGATACCAGGAGTGTAAGGACAAGTGTGTTAGCTTGTGTACTTGTACTGCTTTTGCTATTGCTAAGCAAAGTTGGAGATCAGGCTGTGCTATCTGGATTGGAGAGCTTTTAAATACTCGAAAGTACATTGACAAAAATAACATTCTTTTTGTCAAACAAGGTAAAAGTAAAGTTTTTCCAATGCGATACATTATAATGATATATACATATATTAATGGGTTATATTTTTTCAGGTGTAGTCGACAAGGGTAAGAAGCTATATGATAATCTAATTATAGGCTTGAGTGTTTGTGCACTAGGCTGTATAATTACTATTACATCGTTCTATTACTATAGAAGACATCCTCAATCACTAAGGACCACTCTTGCATCGTCTTTTGGTAAACTGTTATATCTCTTTTTTGTTTTTTTTTTTAAGTATTATGAATAATTAGAATATTAATATCCTTTCAGATAATTTGGAACTTCCATTCATGAGTTTTCAAACTATAACCACTGCCACAGATGATTTCTCTGTTTCCAATAAACTCGGAGAAGGGGGTTTTGGTGCGGTTTACAAGGTATTTTTTTCAAACACAATATACTAAACGAGCAAAGAGAACTTTTTTTTGTATGACAGGGAAGGTTACTTGATAATCAAGAAATTGCAGTCAAAAGATTTTCAGTAACATCATGTCAAGGAATTGATGAGTTTAAAAACGAACTCATGCTGATCACAAAAGTCCAACATGTTAATCTTGTTAAACTTTTGGGATATTGCATCAATGGAGAAGAAAAATTGCTAGTGTATGAGTACTTAGAGAATCGAAGCCTCGATTTTTATCTCCGTAGTAAGTTTTAATTTTTTTAAAAACTTTATATGAAATGCATGTTAATCTAATTCTTTTCTTCATTTCTTAAACAAAAAAATCGTAGATGAAGCCCAGCGTAAGCAATTAAATTGGAGAACGAGATATCAAATTCTCCTCGGTATAGCTCGTGGACTTACATACCTTCACGAAGATTCATCCATTCCTATAATTCACAGAGACCTGAAACCTAGCAATGTCTTGCTCGATAAAGATATGATTCCGAAAATCTCGGACTTTGGAATGGCCAGGATCTTTGGAAGGGGCGAGAACCAAGTTAAGACGACAGTGGTGGTTGGAACTTAGTAAGTATTTTCAAAAATTTTATTATCATCAACAAGGTATATTTTGTTGTTTGTGAAACAGAGTCCATAAACGAGTAATTTTATTTGATTAAGCGGATATATGGCTCCGGAGTATTCGCAAGAAGGGATATACTCTGTGAAATCAGATGTTTATAGCTTTGGAGTTATAATCTTAGAAATGTTATCTGGGAAACAAATCAAAGGATTCGCAGAGGCAAATGATGGTTTGAGTCTTATAACTTATGTAAGTAAGACTCTTATTTAAATATATTTAAGTTGAAAAAAGAAAGAAAATAATTTAGGATATTTGAATATTGTAGGCTTGGAAGAAATGGTTAAAAGGAAAATGGGGTTGTATTATAGATCCTATTCTGGATCCATTATCATCATCAGAAATCAAAAAGTGCTTTCAAATTGGTCTTCTATGCGTTCAAGACAAATGCATAGATCGACCAATCATGTCTTCTGTAATGATGATGTTTGTAAGCAATTCAGAAACCATCCCACAACCAAACTGCCCAGCTTATTTTGCTAGTGACACTGCTTTTAACTCCCACCGAGATACTTTATCTCTACATTCCTCGGAAATTTTTTTTTTTTTTTATTATTATCAACACAATTTAGTTGATAATATATATATATATATTAATACTAAATTTTTTATATTTATATTCACCAGATGAGTATATAAACCGCTGGGGGAAAAAGATGAGAAATGAGGTAAGCTGAGAACATGCTCGAAGAACAATCATCAGAAGGAAGTTTGGTCTATAAGACCATCTCCAACTATGAAGATGCTATTTGGAAGTTCTTTTTTCTTTTTTTTTGTCAAACCAGACATAGTCTGGGGTTTTCATTTATTAACCAAGGTTTCGAAGTACATCAAAACAAGACCTAACAATGCTCAACATAAAAGCATATAGAAAATAATTGTTCTTCCGGGTGGAGAAGCTCAAACACACCGATGACCTTGGATAAAAGTTGGACAAATGTTCTTGAACCTGGGATGTATCCAGAATTGAACCAAGTTCAGTCGCCATAATTGGCAGTCGAACAAACAAGGAAGCTCTTTCACATATGAAATTTGAGCTTTGAGAAACATCCTCTATAGAAGAGGAGATTAAAGAACCTAGACTCTCACAACAGTAGGCGGTTCTAAGGTCTAAACACATAACATATTTAAACCTAATTAATAGTCTTAATACTAATGGACACTTATTGAAATTCAATCTAAAGCCTAACCGATAGTACTTGTCCTCAAAAAGCACATCTATTAGAATTATTAGAATTATTAGAAAGAAAGTATCATAAAGTCCTAGAGAAACTGAAGCACAAAACAAAGGTCCGTTAAGAGTTTTTGTGAAGCCTTGAAATATTAAAACTAATGGATATATGGTTAAAATCATCCTAAGGCCCAATAGATTATGTGTGTCCTCAACACATAAAACCACTAGACTCAATGCAAAGAAATTAAGCCCATATCTTAGTGAAATTAAAGCCCAAAAAAGAAGCCCAATAGAGATGGAAACCCTAATCCATATGTTTCTCCAACAGCAGTTTAGATCGCCGCCTAAAGTGCAGCCGCCATTGTCGGGATAACGCCGGTGATGGACTTTCTCACTACTATCTCGTCGGAGATACCATTGGAACAAAGAAGACGTTGAAGCACGATAATGGTCTAGGCTCTTCACAGGTGGAGAAGAAGCTCCAATATAATGGCCGAGAGGAAAAGTTACTACACCATGAGAGTCCCGCAACCTCTGACACGGCGATGGAGATGGTGGAGAGATGGTTTCAACAATAAAGACACCCGCGGTTGAAGATGGGAGGTGGGAGGGTAGATCTCGACGGGGCAGCCCCATCGGAAAAAGATAGGTTCTAGAGAACCCGAGATCTAGCTTCACCGGACTTGATGTTACCGGAAAAGTTAGAGTAAATTTTTCCGAGCGCAAGATGCAGAGGATCTCTCGCCGAGAATAGAAAGAGGAAGTTACAATGAATGGTGAAATAGGATCGAAAAACATGTAACAGTCATGGCTGTCCGACGCCGGCGATTAGAACCATCGCCGGCGCCGGAGAAGGTGAAAGAGAGAGTTGTCTCGATATTAGAGTCTGAGAGAGAAATAACAAAGAGTCTCCTTCTTTTGTTAGTTATAAAGTGAAAAGTGATTTATTATGCAAATTTATATGCAAAATTTATTATGATTTTAGGATTTTTGAGTGTTTGAATTCTGCAATTTAATTTGTAATTGATTATATTATTTTGAAATTTATGATAAAATATGATATATCTAGAAAAAATAAAATAATTGAGTGTAAAGGTAATTAAAACAAAAGTCCAGATCATAATCCGATACTATAAGTATTTGATTAATCCTAACCTCGTTAATACTCTCACAAAACCTTCAGTTTAAAGGTTATCATGTGCATGAGCATGAATTGAAATTTGACTTTTTGTATATTTTTCTTACATCATCATGTTACATTGTTATCAGTTAACACCTCCTCGTATCACTCACTAAACGTTAAAATTATACAACTCACAAAATGACAAATTAATTTTTGATTGGCGTTAAGAAATATACTTATATGAAACAAAAATCATTTAACTACTTAATAAAAAAACATTTCTTTGTAGAAAAATAATTAAACGTCTATTATTAATAGTCACGTAATCTCTGTATATTTACAAACCAACCATAGCCAAAAGGAATACCCGATTATTATAGTTTATAAATATAAATATTTAAACTTTTAAAAAATATTTTGAAAATATTTTTACATAACATTTTAATATTTTGGATAATTTTTAGATATTTTTTTTGTTAAAATCTAGATATTTTTCAAGTATTAGAAAAAAAATTTGTCCTCAAAATTATTACCGGAATCAACCCAAAATGATTGGATCCAAATCAAAATTCAACCAAGATGAATTTTAGTATTGTTATGGTAAATTATCTTCTATACAAAATATCTGTTTGTGAAGTGATATTGATATAAGTCATAAATGGTGAATTGGTTTTGGGTTTTTGGATTCTAGTTTTTGGTTTTTGGTTTTTAATTTTTGATTTAGTTTTTCTTTTTTGAATTTTATTAATAGATTTTAGTTTTCAAAAACTCAAAAATCTGGTCTTTGAATTCTAACCAAAATAACGTGAATTTTGTAAAAAAAACTAAAATCAAGAATATTTTATTGCTGTAGAAACAGTTTTTAAAATCTTTAAAAACTAGTTTCTCCAAAATTTGATCGGTTAAAATTAGAGTTTTTGAGAAACAAAAATCAAAAACCATTCTAAAAACTTCAGCCGGTCAATACTATAGAAGTATGTGATAAGTTCACCAAAAACATGCACCATCATACGCACAGAAATCGAATCTTATTATGTACGTAGATTATATAGCAATTTGATTAATATATCGGCCCGTTGTGAATTGGTATTTAAAATATATATACCGGTTCTTATCCGAAAAACCGATCGGTATAACTTTATCTGACTCATAATGGTTGAGTGTGTAGTTGTTATTGAATGCTTTAATTCAACACACGGATTAAACACGAAACTATTTATGTGTAGGAAACTGGAAAGTCGAGAACGCGTTGTAGATTATCATTCATAAACTTATTGTAGATTATTTACCATAATTAATCAAAATTCTAATTTTCTCTAATTGCTTCCATTACAAAAGAGAAACTCAGAATCATCTCTCTCTGTCACTTTCTTCTTCCTCGACCCTACTTGCCAGTGGTACAGAAATAACCCTTTTTTTCTGATTTTGTTCTTAGATTAAAAACTCTTGATTCTTACAAAAAAAACTCGTCTTGTTTTTGTCTGAATAACAGAGAAAATGGGTCATGGAGAAGAAGGAATGTCGCTTGAGTTTACTCCAACTTGGGTTGTAGCCGGAGTTTGTACTGTAATCGTTGCGATTTCTCTAGCTCTCGAACGTTTTCTTCATTATTTTGGTACTGTTCTTAAGAAGAAGAAGCAAAAACCCCTTTATGAAGCCCTTCAAAAGGTTAAAGAAGGTAACAATCTGTTTGTGTTTCTGCTTCGTTATAAGTGGGTTCCACGGATCTTTTGAGCTTTGATTCTTATTGGGAACAGTTATTAATGTCGATTAAATCCTACTTGAAAATTACGTTTTTTTTTCTTCTTCTTCTAGGTTGTGAAAACAAGATGTTACCTTTAATTAATGTTTCTTTGGTTCCTGCAAATTGTCAAGCTAAAGTTGACTTAATCAGATTCTATAAGCAGCTTGAGTCTTATAAAGTTGGAGTTTTACTACTGATTTGTTGCGAATTTGGTGATGTATGACTCATTTGCAGAGTTTATGTTCTTAGGGTTTATGATATTGTACCACTTCTTTGATACAAATACAGTCTTAAGTGAAATGTGACTGTAATAGATTATATGCAGCATGAGTCTAAGAAGTTGAAATCTTTTGACTGTGACAGATTTTATACGCAGCTTGAGTCTATGAAGTTACAATCTTATACTAGCTTTGATGAAAGTTAGAGGATTTATGATAATGTTTTTTTGGGAATTGCAGAGTTGATGTTGTTGGGGTTCATATCTTTATTATTGACGGTTTGCCAAGGATTCATTTCCAAAATCTGTGTGAAAGAAAGTGTGGTTATGCATATGCTTCCGTGTTCACTTGATTCAAGACGAGAAGCTACGGGAAACGAGCATAAAAACGTCACTGCAAAAGAACATTTTCAGACTTTTTTCCCTATAGTTGGAGCCACTAGGCGTTTACTCGCTGAACATGCTGCTGCGGAAGCTGGTTACTGTAGCGAGAAGGTAGATTTGAATACTTTTTAGATCCTCATTTCTTGGTGATTCCTGATAAAATCAGTACTGACTTGTTGCCCTGTTATGTTATAGGGTAAGGTACCATTGCTTTCGGTTGAAGCATTGCACCATCTGCATATCTTCATATTCGTTCTTGCCATATCTCATGTGACATTCTGTGTTCTTACTGTGGTTTTTGGAAGTACACGGGTGAGCATAAACCGTACCTATAATGTTAAATATTCAGGTGTTGATGGTGTGATTGAATCATTTTTCATCTTAATGCAGATTCACCAATGGAAAAGATGGGAGGATTCAATTGAAGACGAGAGTTATGACCCTGAAACGGGTACTAAATAACACAAGTTGTTCGTTTCAATCAGATATATGTACAAAATTCATGAATATGGTAGCAATGTATTATTTGCTTCGACTTTTGCAGCTTTAAGGAAAAAAAGGGTCACTCATGTACAGAACCATGCTTTTATTAAAGACCATTTTCTTGGTATGGGTAAAGATTCAGTCATCCTCGGATGGATGGTATGGTATTTTCATTACATTTCTTGCTTGTTTTTTTTCGGTTATCTTTCCTTTTGAACTACCCTGAATGTTTAAGATTATGTCGTTTACATGACAGCATTCCTTTTTCAAGCAATTCTATGCATCAGTAACGAAATCAGACTACGTGACTTTGCGTCTTGGTTTCATTGAGGTAAAAATTTGATTATTTATATGATATGGAATTGTAGAATGGAAAAAATTTGTTTTTATCACATAGAATAAACATCTACTGGTTTATTACAGACACATTGTAAGGCAAACCCCAAGCTTAACTTCCATAAGTATATGATGCGAGCTCTAGAAGATGATTTCAAACAAGTTGTTGGTATTAGTTGGTATCTTTGGATCTTCGTCGTTATCTTCTTGCTGCTAAATGTTAATGGTAGGCTTCTTAAAACTTTATAGTGTTCTTCTACTCTTTTTGTATGTAGTTTTGAACTTAATGAAAAGAAGCTTTTGACGTTTTCTCAAAGAGAAATTGGAGTTATTTTACATTGAAGCTACATTTTTGTATCTTGCAGGATGGCACACATATTTCTGGATAGCATTCATTCCCTTTATTGTGAGTCAATTGTGTTTTTTTTCTACTCATAATGTGTTATAATCTTATTTCAATTGAACTTAAATTTGTTCTCTTTAAATTTTAAAGCTGCTTCTTGCTGTGGGGACAAAGTTGGAGCATGTGATTGCGCAATTAGCTCATGAAGTTGCAGAGAAACATATAGCCATTGAAGGAGACTTAGTTGTGAAACCCTCAGATGAGCATTTCTGGTTCGGCAAACCTCAGATTGTTCTCTTCTTGATTCATTTTATCCTCTTCCAAAATGCTTTTGAGATTGCGTTTTTCTTTTGGATTTGGGTAAGTCAACTTTGAGAAAGAAACTGAATTCCAAGATTCACCTGTAATGGGACTGATAAGTATGTATTATAGGTTACATACGGCTTCGACTCGTGCATTATGGGACAAGTGAGATACATTGTTCCAAGATTGGTTATCGGGTAAGCGAAAATATGTGATCTGTTTTTCCAATCTCATTGTTTCAATGGATATATCTCGTCATATATTGATATCTTTCTTGTTCTCTTTAGGGTCTTCATTCAAGTGCTTTGCAGTTACAGCACACTGCCTCTTTATGCCATTGTCTCACAGGTAAAAAGCTTTTAGAATCTTTGAGTCTAGCTTTTCAAGTTCATTCTGGAAAAATGACCACTTTCTTATGTTGCAACAGATGGGAAGTAGCTTCAAGAAAGCTATATTCGACGAGAATGTGCAGGTTGGTCTTGTTGGTTGGGCACAGAAGGTGAAGAATAAGAGAGAGTTAAAAGGTGCAGCTAGTAATGGAAGCCAAGGAAGCTCTCACACTGGTGCGGGTTCCGGTTCTGGTTCTGTTCCTGGTGCTGGTCCCGGTCTTGGTACAGGTTTTGCAGGAATTCAACTCAGCAGATTAACAAAAAACAATGCAGGGAACGCAAACAATGAGATTACACCTGATCCTAAGAATTGAGTAGAGAGGTCATCTCTTCCTTAAGAAGAGCATCATCAGTTCTAGCTTTAAGATCCAGTCTTGTTATTATACTTAGCTGTAGTGACTTGATTTTTATGTCTGTTTTGGTTACAATTGGGAATTGGATTTGTTTATATATGGTTTTATTAATTTGGATTTTAGAACATTGTAGTAAGAGGTACTTCAAAAACTGATGTTTGAATGTCTTTATAAAAACATAAATCATTCAACAAAGTTGTTTTTATTGTATTGCTTGAGCTATTGTTGATTTGAATGTAAAGAAACAAAACCGAAAAGAATCTACTTTCATCCGGTTTGATTTTCAGATTGGTTTTGTATGATTAAACCGGACTGTTTGAGAGTCAAAGCCACTCTACAGTCATCTTCTTCTTCGAATGCTCACAAATGGATCCTCTCAAGAACCCTCCCGCTACGTTTGGTCTATCAGAGACTTTCGCTAAGTTAAAGTCACAAGGCAAAGTAAGCAAATTGTCTTCAAAGTTTTCACTTTTGATCTTCTTCCTCAATTATTTTGTTCTCATTCTTTCTACAAATTCTGATATGATATTTGCTTTCTTTTCGAATTCGTTGTTGGAATTGAAAACAATTGGCTTTCTTAGGTAGCTTTGATTCCATATATCACAGCTGGTGATCCAGATCTTTCCACAACTGCAAAAGCTCTCAAATTGCTTGATTTGTGTGGCTGCGACATAATCGAACTCGGTGTTCCTTACTCTGATCCACTTGCTGATGGTCCAGCAATCCAGGTTCGATCTACCAAAACCCATAAGGTTCATTCATATTCTTCTAAACCTTAAGTAGAGCTTCTCTCTTTCTTGTCTTAGGCTGCTGCAAGACGTTCGTTGCTTAAAGGAACCAACTTTAACTCCATTATCTCTATGCTTAATGAGGTGTGTCTAGTTTTGTTTACTTACCTTCTTACCTCTTATAGCTTATAGATGATGAAAACAACACCCTCAATGCTGAGTATATAGTGAATTTTTGATAGTTTTGGTGTTGGTTTACTTAGAAAGGGACTCTTTTGTATTCCAAATTTCTCAGGTTATTCCACAGTTATCTTGTCCAATTGCATTGTTTACGTATTACAATCCAATCCTGCGAAGAGGAATAGAGAACTACATGACGATTATAAAGAATGCTGGAGTTCATGGTACATTAACAGTATGCTGTTTCAGGGTTCAGTTTTCACACCTTTTGCTTCTATTTATTCTTTGTTCCTGTCTTCTCTATTCTCTAAACACTTTATTACACAACATTCTGTCTCTTCAAGGTCTTCTTGTTCCTGATGTTCCATTAGAGGAGACTGAGACTTTACAAAACGAAGCTCGGAAGCATCAGATTGAACTAGTATGAAGTTCTTCTCTATGTTATTCATCTGTCAGTAAAATTTTGAAGAAAGCATCTTTCTTAGCAAATCTTTTCCTTTCCTTTACTATATTTTATGGTGTTGTCCTCAAGGTACTACTCACAACACCCACAACGCCGAAAGAACGAATGAATGCCATTGTTGAAGCATCTGAAGGATTCATTTATCTCGTAAGAATCACAATTTCACGACTCTTTTAGATCAGAACATGATGCAAATAGGTTTTGTATACTAATGTTGTTCTCGAGCTCTTTCCAGGTAAGTTCAGTAGGAGTGACTGGTACAAGAGAGTCTGTTAACGAAAAAGTTCAATCTCTTCTACAACAAATCAAAGAGGCAACAAGCAAGCCAGTGGCCGTTGGATTTGGGATATCAAAACCTGAGCATGTGAAACAGGTTTGTCTGTATATCCACTGGATTAGCAATATCTTGGCAATGGGATTTGGTAATCTGACTCAATTTGTTTCACATAACAGGTAGCTGAATGGGGAGCAGATGGAGTCATTGTTGGTAGTGCAATGGTTAAGATATTGGGCGAGTCTCAATCACCCGAACAAGGACTCAAAGAACTAGAAGTCTTCACTAAATCTTTAAAGTCTGCTCTTGTCTCCTAAATACACAATGATTCTTCTTTTAATTTAATCCGACGAACCAGATATCATTGCGTTTTAAGAACATAACATCCATCTCAAAATAAAAGTCAAGAGTTATACATTATTGTTAAGTTTTCGGGTTTCGAAGGAGAAATACAAGAATATCAAAAACAAACAAATGGTATGGGCTCAGCGAGCTTGCAGAATGCATAAGTTTAACGCTGTGACACGGATTCCGCAGAGAAGAGGTACTTGACACGGGAGAGAACTGAATCATGAGCAGGATCATAGGGATGGTCCTTTGAAGGGATCTCCAGGATTGCAGGAACTGGCTTGTTGTAGCTATCCACCAAAAACCGAATCATATTCGCAATCTACAATGAAAATTTTCTCATTATTGTTTTAACAATGTAGCAAAAAAAAACAGATTTTAAAGTAGTGTGGAGCACATAGAAATAGAGCTCATGACTGATATATTCCTTCACACATTTGGATCCAATAATGTACTATTTTCTGCGAACAAGCAAGATTACCCTACATATTGGTGACCTTGATCCATGAATGAAAGGGTGTATGTAAGAAAGGTAATCATTACAGGCAATAAACACAAGGGGCTCAATAAAGTAAGGGAGTACAACTCATTACTTCTTTGACAACGACTAAAATAACACAACACAGACACAGACACACAGCAGTTAAGATGAGCAACACGTACAAGTATACAGGACTTGTAAGAAAGCACTTACATATTGGCTTAAAAGAATGATAGCGATATCATCCCTGGATGAGAATTCTTTGAAAGCATCCTCAATTTGTCTCACAGTTGTCTCTAAAAGACAAAAAATCATAAGAAAGGAAAAATCAATTAGTTTAGAAGACTAGAGGGTAAGAAATAGACGTTAGTAAAGTTATCTCTTTACAAGAGACCACATGAAAATGATGTGATGCAAAACTTCAACTAACATGATTTGATAATAAGGAACCAGTTTAATATAAGTGACTTAACTAGATACATGATTGAATGGATTATCTTTCCTTAAAGATCATTATGAGATGGAAAATCATACTTGAATCGACAATAAGGTAATTTGTCTTCCTCCTTATGTCAACATTACCAACTCCAGCCATCAAAAATCCAACTACGGTGTCCTGTACACAAAATTACAGACAAGTTAGAGACATTGGAGTAAGCAAACAATCCTAGCACCAACTGGTTGTTAATTGTCGCCAGTAACAGTCGTTGTACAAGGAAGAAGTTGCCAGTTCAGCATAAATAAGAGACTAGACATAGTTTTCTGGTAACTCTATAGATTACCATTACGTGCATGTAGTTTTTAAGCCAGACCAGTGAAAAGCAACACAGAAAACCGAAATCTCTTAATCCTCAATGTTAATAAAGTTTCTAGGAAGAGTTTAAAGAAAATTGCAACTCCTAAGATTCATGATTAGTGCATCAGGTGGAGTCAACATTCAGTAATAGCAGATTAAATCATCAACAGATTTGGTTGGATCCAAAATCGAGAAAAACAGAGAAAATACGACAATGTCTAACTAGGGCGTAAAAAACGAGTATCAAATAGATTACAAAGTTCAAAAACAAATCAAAGGTCAAGCAATTTACAGATGAAAGAATTCATACCCACAACGCACAGAGTTAGTTCAGATCACATCTCAAATAGATTCAGAACTCAATCAGAAGATCCAACCGAAAAACCAACACTTTCGAAACGATCACAAACAAAGACGAGTTTTTTCAAAACGAGATTACCTCATCAGCGATCATAGCAATAAGGGCAGAGTTGCGAGCAGGGATCTGAGTTCTCCCAGCCATATTTGATTCAACTACACACAGGAAACAAATACCCAGACGCAAAATCAATCAATCCACCCAAGACAATCACTGTGCTATTCTGTAGAATAAAAACCCTAATCGATTGCTAGATTTCAGATCGGATAAACTATTTGAAGATGGAGAAACAACTTTTTAGATTTTACTCATTACCTCTTTTCTCTGTTTCCTTCTTCTTCGTTCTTCGATTTGATTAGATAGATTTGTAATCACTGCAAAAGAGACACGCGCAAAAAAAAAAAGAAAAAAAAAAGTCAGACGGTGAGTCAATTGACTACAATACCCTTAATATTTGACTCTAATAACGATACTACCCTCCTTTAATAATTACACTTTAACAGTAACAGTGGCAAAAGTGAAAAATATTACTAAACTAATGAATTAAGGGCAAGTCCCATCAAAGCCAGCTTGCCTCTTCAAGGGTAATTTTGTCTTTTCACATCTCTTTATTGTCTCTTCTCCTGAAATGATGATTTTATATGTGAAGCAGAACAAAGCCAAATTTAAGGAGAGAGGAAGAAGAAGAACTCAAGTGAGCTTCTATGGCGGATTCTTCTCACTCACTGCTCTCGAAACGTACTTCTATTTTCGGTTTACGTTTATGGGTTGTTCTCGGTGTTTGCGTTGGAGCTGCAATTGTAATTTTACTTTTTCTCATCTCTCTCTGGTTCATTTACAAACGAAGCAGCAACAAATCTTTCAATTCTTCATCTAAATCAAACCATACGATTGTTCCTGTTGTTTCTAAAGAGATTCAAGAGATTCGGGTTGATCCATCTCGACCTCCGGTTCAACCCGACCCAACACCGGAAACACACCAACAACAACAACAAGCTCGAGATGATGATAACAAAATTCACATAGAAATTGGGAAAGATCATCGGATTTTGTACCCGGAACGAGGAGGTTGGACTGGTTCCGGGTCCGGGTCCGGGTCGGGTGATCAGGGTTTACAATTGTCGGCAGGTCCTGAAGTTTCTCATTTAGGTTGGGGACATTGGTATACGTTGAGAGAGCTTGAGCTTGCTACTAATGGATTTGCTGATGAGAATGTTATTGGGCAAGGAGGATATGGGATTGTTTATAGAGGTGTTTTTGAAGATAAATCAATGGTGGCTATAAAGAATTTGCTTAACAACAGAGGACAAGCTGAGAAAGAATTCAAAGTTGAAGTTGAAGCAATTGGAAGAGTGAGACATAAGAATTTGGTGAGATTGCTTGGTTATTGTGTTGAAGGAGCTCATAGGATGTTAGTTTATGAGTATGTTGATAATGGGAATTTAGAACAATGGCTTCATGGTGGTGGATTGGAATTTAAGAGTCCTCTTACTTGGGAGATTAGAATGAATATCGTTCTTGGAACAGCTAAAGGGTTAATGTATTTACATGAAGGTCTTGAGCCTAAAGTGGTTCATAGAGATATCAAATCGAGTAATATCTTGCTTGACAAGCAATGGAACTCTAAAGTTTCTGACTTTGGGTTAGCTAAGCTTTTGGGTTCAGAGATGAGTTATGTGACTACTCGTGTGATGGGTACATTTGGTTATGTGGCTCCTGAATACGCGAGTACTGGGATGTTGAATGAGAGGAGTGATGTTTATAGTTTTGGTGTACTTGTTATGGAAGTGATTTCAGGAAGGTCTCCTGTGGATTATAGTCGACCTCCAGGAGAAGTGAATCTTGTGGAATGGTTAAAGAGAATGGTGACGAATCGAGATGCAGAAGGAGTTTTGGATCCGAGAATGGTTGAGAAACCGTCGTTGAGATCATTGAAGCGTACCCTTTTGGTGGCTTTAAGATGTGTTGATCCTAATGCTCAAAAGAGACCAAAGATGGGTCATATCATTCACATGCTTGAAGCTGAAGAGTTAGTCTCTAGAGATGATCGGAGAAACTCCGGTGGTGGAGGAGGAGTAGAACCGGTAAAGTCACCGAGGAAGAAGTCAAATGTGAATGAAACAGAGGATGAGAGTGGTGATTCTGTTTTGATCAATAATGACCAATTAGCTTTGGAGAAAGAGAATCAGTGAAAAAGATAAGCTTTGGTAATATAATTTTGTTAACTAAATTTAGAAGGTTTTTTTAATTATTGTGTATGTGTGTAGATTTTTGTAATTTTTGCAATGTTGTTTGAAAAATATCTATATTGTTTTTTGTTTATTTTAGGTTCGGTTTATTGTAATATAGCTTAAAATAGTGAGATGTACTATTGGTGACATATATGTTAAGGTCTTTTGATTTATGTCCATAATCTATATATAGAAATGGTGAGTGAATTCCATAAATTTGGTGTTTTTTAAATGCTCTTTTAATTATGTGTTTGTTAATCTTTTGTGTCATTACTCATCAATAAATATCGACAATATTCTATAACTTTGTTTTTGTCAATAGAAATTGCATTGTTAATATCTGTTTCATAATATAAAATTTAATAATATTATACTCTATAAATCTATAATTATTCAAAACTAGATCTTAGTGTCTTTTTAGTTAAAACTCTACTTCGCGGTAAATATTTGGTTATATATAATCATTTATATTTTTCTAAATAAAAATGAGTTAAAACTCTTTTTAGCGGAATTACAAGTATAAAATTTTTTGTGTATATATTAATGGAAAATTTTCAATTTATTTTTGTATTTATCGAAAATTGTTGATTAAATTTTGAATTTGGATATAGTTGATTAAAACTTCAATTTTTTGTTGACTTCTGAAAAAATCATAAACTGCGTTGACTAAGCTAATTTAACTTTTCGCGAAAATAAAATCAAAATTTACTTTGAAATCGAAAGCCAAATTTGAAATTGGAAATTTGATTCATTTCTTATATTCGTAACGAAGAATCCATAAGGTTGGTTTGCTTTTTTTAAAAAAAATAAACTCAAATTTGTCGATTAAAGTCTTGAACACAACATTTTAAATCGACGAATTTAAACTTATTCTTAAAACACTAAGCACATCAAACTTATAGAAATGTTTGGATTTTTCCAATATATTAATATATATATATATATATGTATAAACATCTGATTTTTTTTATTTGTTGATTTTTTTGGAAATGTTTTTCTGTAGCGTAGTGTGTGTCTGTATATTATTGAGTTTTATTTTTAAAATTCAAAATTTGACTCTCTTTTTTTTTTTGTAACGAATTATAATTGTTGCCTATTATTTTTTTATGGAAAATTAATTGATAATAATATAAAAAAGATTGAATGAAGTATTAAAAAAGAAATTGTATTTTTATTTTATTTTTGGAAGTATTTAAAATAAAATAAAAAAACAGAATATTCTTATGTGGTTGGACCTGATGCAAATAGGCAAGAGCCAACAAAATAATTAAAAAAACAAAGTGAAGAAGAAGAAAGCTAAAGCTATGAACAGTATCTTCTCCATTGACGATTTCTCCGATCCCTTTTGGGAATCACCTCCTCCGCCTCTTAATCCTGATTCATCAAAGCTTGTTACGGCGGAGGAAGTTAGCCAGAGTCAACCTGAATGGACTTTCGAGATGTTTTTCGAAGAGATTTCTTCATCTGCTGTGAGTTCAGAGCCACTTGGAGGAACCAACGCGATCATCGGAGTTTCATCGGTTCAATCTCTTCCTTCTGTTTCTGGACAAAATGATTTTGAGGATGATAGTCGATTTCGCCGCGATCACGATCGCGATTCGGGAAATTGGGATTCTGCTGCTTTGCCAACGACGGTGATTGATTCCAATGATTATCATCATCGTGTCCTCAAAAATAAGCTTGAGACTGAGTGCGCTACTGTTGTAGCTCTTAGGGTTTATCTCCTGTTTCCCTCTTTTTATAGAGTAATTTTGATTGCAGGATCTAAATCTCAAGCTCTGATGTTTTCTTCTTTGTGTTAAGCAGGCTGGGTCTGTGAAGCCTGAAGATACGACTAGTTCTCCGGAAGCTCAATTTCAACCAGCTCAATCCAGTCTTCTTCCTCAAGGTAAATTCTTCGGTATCATCTTATACGTCGTCTCCTAGTTTCACAACCTGCAGATTCGTTTCTTCATTCTCGTATGTGTATCTGTGAAATTGTGATGCCAAGTTAAGAAATTGTGCTGTAGAAATGGAAAATGGTTATTTAAAACCCTTTCAAGTCTCCTGATCATGCGGCTAAATTTTGGCTATTAAGTTTCAATATTTTTGTGACTTTCTCCTTGAAATTAATCTGCTCTCTGGAACTGGAAGACAAGTAAGACTAAGATTGAGATAGATTCTGGTGGTTAGTTCGAAATTACTTGTAAATATGAGTGTGTTAACGTGGAAAATCATTGTATCGGTGCTACTAATTCTCTTTCAGATGTCTCTATGAGTCTTACGCGTAGTAAGTTTAAATCCTGGTAGGTTCTTTGATGGCCCGAGGAGATCTTGGTGTTACTTCTTCCTTACCAGCTGAGCTGAAAAAAACTGGTGTACTAATAAAGCAGGTTGTTAGTGGATCATCGAGAGAGTATTCTGATGACGAAGACCTTGATGAAGAGAATGAAACCACTGGTTCTTTGAATCCAGAGGATGTAAAAAAATCTAGAAGGTAATAATGATCCATTTTCTTCAATTTCCTTTCATTTGAAGGTTACCTTGAGTGTGAAACAGTTTTGGAGCCGTTTTCGTCCTTTAATATATGTAGGATGCTGTCAAATCGAGAGTCAGCTAGACGATCTAGAAGGAGAAAGCAGGAGCAAACAAGTGATCTTGAAACACAGGTTTCATATCATATTCTCTCAACACCTTATTACTTTGTGTTTAAAGGAAATTAGTGAGATCTATTTCTGTTTTTATAGGTTAATGAGCTAAAGGGTGAACATTCAACACTGCTTAAGCAACTGAGCAACATGAATCACAAGTATGATGAAGCTGCTGTTGGCAATAGAATACTAAAAGCTGACATTGAGACATTGAGAGCTAAGGTAAGAAGACTTGTATTCTCATTTTCTTCCTTTTCTGAACTATCCCTAAGTATTTTCCATGTTATGTACAGGTGAAAATGGCGGAAGAAACCGTTAAGAGAGTAACAGGAATGAATCCGATGCTTATCGGGAGATCAAATGGACATAATAACAACAGAATGCCATTAACTGGTAACAACAGGATCAATTCTTCTAACATTATTCCACCATTTCAACCACAATCAAACCTAAACCATACACCAAATCCCAACATTGGTATCCAAACCATTCTACCTTCAAGACTCGGCAACAATTACGTTCCTCCTCCGTGCCAATCCAACTCGCAGTTGCAGAGAATAAGAAATGGTCACAATAACCATATTGCTCCAAGCACCAACCCATTTAGCTGGACTAATGAACCTCAGAACGATTCAGCTTGATAAGCTTAAAAAATTGTCTCCTTTGTAAGACCATTAAACAATTTTAAAGGATATTCAATTCTTGGATCCCTGTTTATGCATATAAGATCCTTTTTTCCTCCTTTTTTGGCTCATTTTACAGGCTGAAAAAATGTGTAGACTGATGAAACAAAAAGCGGGTTTTGTACTATTTATATATGTCTATTAATGTCTCTGCATCTGTCATTGTAAGTGTTATAAGTTCTTACAGTCTCATGGTTAATAATACGTATCCCACATTCCCTATTAAATAAAATGGAATCGTTGTTCTACGTGTATCTTTTGAATCTAAAATTGTCTACAATATACTTTTCTAAAATCTTGTCAAAAATATATCTTTTGGAGCTGTGGATAGGAATTCGTCTCGATGAACATATGTAACCAATTATTTACTATATATACCTATCGGAAACAAATTATTGTCTACGAAAAATAAAAAATGTTGATAATGTCCTCCAAAAGGTATATTTTTGACAATGTTTTGAAAAAGTATATTGTAGATAATTTTAAACTCAATATGTATATAAGGAACAAATTTCTCATTGGTTTAGTTTTGATTCCGAATTAAAAAAGCAGTATTAATTATAATTCTGTTCCAATAGTTATTTATAACAAAAAAATAATGACAAGAAAATGTGATTACTTAGTAACTAAAATACTTTTAGTACAAATTAGTTTCGATTATGTTCGGTTTTGACTTAAAAACCGAATTTGAATCGAGAACCGAAATTATCTAAACATTGGAACTGAACAGTTCTTTACCAGGAACCGAAATCAAACAGTATTTGGTTTAGTTCCGGTTTTTATGTCTACAGCTAGTTATAACTTATTAAATTATCAACTATGAGAAAACATGCTAGTCTCATGACTTATGGTACAATCTTGTCTTATAACGTTACAAGATTCTTAATGAGAATCATCTTTCTATTTATAGCTTAATAACAGAGTATAGATCTGTTTTTGTCCAATTAAAAAAAGAAAGGTCAAATCAAATCCCACATTTCCGATTACTTCGCCGATTTCCATGGTAGATCAATCAAGCAACCTCATTTTCTGTTTCAGAGGAGACAAAGAAGAAGACAACGACGACAAATCAAGTCAAAAAAAAAAAAAAAGTCGTCGTTCTTCCCCTCTCTATCTCCTAGCGTACGTTAGTCAAAATGAGTTCGAGTAAACTAAAACGTGCCATTGGAGCTGTGAAAGATCAAACAAGCGTAGGATTAGCCAAAGTTGGAGGACGAAGTAGTTCATTAACAGAACTCGAAGTAGCCATTGTTAAAGCAACACGACATGCAGAACATCCAGCAGAAGAGAAATATATAAGAGAGATCTTAGGCTTAACTTCTTACTCACGCAATTATGTTAATGCTTGTGTGAGAACTCTTTCGAGACGACTTAACAAGACAAAGAACTGGTCTGTTGCTCTCAAAACTTTGATTTTGATCCAACGGTTGTTAACAGAAGGTGATAAAGCTTATGAGGAAGAGATCTTTTTCGCAACAAGACGAGGAACAAGATTGCTTAACATGTCTGATTTTAGAGATGCTAATCGGTCTGATTGTTGGGATTACTCTGCTTTTGTTCGGACTTATGCTTTGTATTTGGACGAGCAGCTTGATTTTCGAATGCAGGGAAAGAGAGGGAAACATGGTGGTGGTAGTGGTGGTGGTGGTGGTGATGGTGACGGTGATGATTCCAGTGAAGAAGATGATGATCATGGAGAGATTGATAACGAAAATCGGTCAAGGGTTAAGTCTAAACCTGTCACAGAAATGAAAACAGAGAAAATATTCATTAGAACACAACATTTACAACAGCTTCTTGATCGGTTCTTAGCTTGTCGTCCAACAGGTTATAATCAAACAAACAACTTTCAATTATAAATGTTATAAAGAGATTCAAGGTCTGTTGGGAGCCACTAGGCCTCGGCATTCGGGTACATGTTCGGGTTTTCGATTCCATTGATTTAAGACTTATTCGACTCTTTTGACTTTTCGGGTAAAAATATATAGGTATTTATTCGGTTTCTGTTCAAAATCGGGTAGATAGATTCGAACCTATTCGGGTACTGTTCCGGATTCGATTTATTTCGGTTTGGCTTTTGGGTATCGGGTTTTATGCATATGCCTAAACATCAAGTAAGTTTGCTCCTTTTTCTTGGCTAACACGTTAGGTTTCTGCGACAGGTAATGCGAAGAACAACAGAGTGGTGATTGTGGCTCTATGTCCAATAGTAAAAGAGAGTTTTCAGATATATTACAACATAACAGAGATAATGGGAGTATTAATAGATCGATTCATGGAGTTAGACATACCTGATTCAATCAAAATCTACGACATCTTCTGTCGAGTTTCTAAACAATTCGACCAGTTAGATCCATTTTACAGATGGTGTAAGAACATGGGAGTTGCAAGATCTTCAGAGTATCCAGAACTAGAGAAGATAACACAGAAGAAACTTGATCTCATGGATGAGTTTATAAGAGATAAATCTGTTTTAGCTGCACAAATCACAAAGAAATCACCATCAAAAAGGTCTAACAAATCAGTAGAAGAAGAAGAAGAGAAGAAAGCAGAGGAAATTAAAGAGATTGTAGAAGATATAAACTCCATTAAAGCATTACCAGAACCTGAAAACAAAGAAGAAGAAACCGAAACCGAAACAAAAACAGATTTGGAAGTAGTTTCAAAACAAGACCAAGAAGGTGATTTGTTGGACTTAAGTGATGTTCATGAAGGTGAAACAACTGGTTCAGTTGGTGATAGTTTGGCATTAGCGTTATTTGATGGAGAGATTGCGACTGAGAATGCATCAGGACCAGGTTGGGAAGCGTTTACAGAGGATTCAGCAGATTGGGAGACTGCTTTAGTAACATCAGCAACAAGATTGTCACAACAGAAGAATGAGCTTGGAGGAGGATTTGATCATTTGTTGCTTAATGGAATGTATCAATATGGTGGAGTTAATGCGTCTACGCCTTATGGAAGTAGTGGAAGTGCAAGTAGTGTGGCTTTTGGTTCTGCAGGAACACCATCAGGTAATTAAGAAATCTTTCCACTCGTTTTTTATCCCAAAAAAGATCTTGAGATAATTTTTTTTTTGAGAAATTACTAAAAATGCGTCTTTCAAAATATCCTTTTAAAAAACAAATCATACAAAATTGGTTTACGGAAACAATTTTACTTTCTTTTTGTTAAAACAAATTGCACAAAATCATAAAATTATAAGCAATAGAATTTTTATACAAAATTTTAAAGAATTATTACATCGAAGCACGTTAGATTTTATTGTTGTTGTCAATAAGTGCATCGATAAAACCGATCATAGTCTAAAGTCTACTTCCTAAAACTTTTTAATCTACCTTCTGTAGTGGATAAAAGTCTAATTTCAGATATCTAGTTATTAATTGGATCTATTCTAACCACCAAACAGAAAAAAAAACTTCATAGCATATTAGATTTTCAAAATTTTGTTTGTCGATTTGATATACTCCCTCCGTTTCATATTATAAGTTGTTTTACTTGAGTAAACGCAGATTAAGAAAAACTTTGCTTTTTGTGTTCTCTAAAAAAATTAATTATTTTATTTTAGCTTTTAATTAAATAATAGAAAGAGAAATGGGTTTAAAACAAATAAAAAATAAAAAAAAATATGAAAAATTAAATTTATTTTTATTTTTAGTTTACTTTTTATTTTGGTTGTCGTAAAACAACTTATATTTTGAAATATAAAAGAACCTCTAAAATAACTTATATTATGAAACATAAAGAGTATTATTTATCGTAATTTTGAGATTTCTCATTGTGTTTTAATTTATCAAAAAATATTCTTTAACTCGTTTGGTTTTTCCTTTTTGTCAAGTCGAATTCTGGTAGAAAAATACCCTTAAAATCATTTTCCAATTGGTTTAACGGAGCTAACTTTGATCGTAATGCAGCCTCAGTCTTAGCACTACCGGCGCCACCGCAAACGGCCAATGGAAACAGAATCGGAAGCAAACGTCCGGTGACAATGGACCCATTTGCAGCATCATTAGAAGTGCCTCCACCACCATATGTTCAAATGAATGATATGGGGAATAAACAAAGATTGTTAGTGGAAGAACAAATAATGTGGGATCAATACAACAGAAATGGAAGACAAGGTTACATGAATTTCAGACAAATTAATCAACCACAACATTATCAGTTTTCGTACTCTATGGGACCTAATTCTTACACACATGGCTATTGAAATTTTACAAACTAAATTTTCTTTTGTTTATTATTCAAGAGCTTGAAAAAAATGTGTTAGCTTCTCTTTTTTGGTTGTCCCTAACATTGTAAAACTCTTTGACTTGAAATATTATGTAAACTTTTGAGAAAAGAAAAGAAAAAAAATGCCGTTAACATAAGATTAACATTTTTAATTAAGTGGTTGAGTATCACGTTAACTGTCTTTTCCACTCGAATTTAACTTAAAGAAATATTGTTTATTGGGATGAAACTCACTTCCAGCATTATATATCTAATTGTTGATAAAAGTAAAACATGTGTCCATTGTCTTTCTTAATTTATATGTATAGAGAACAGCCTACTATGTATACTAGAGAATATCATAACACTACAAGAAAATATGTCAGATTTTGACCGCAATTTCTGACCGACGAAAACCCGACATAAATTTTTGATCGAATATTGACGAATATTANTATTAACGGGAATAAAAAAAACCAACCGGTCAATAGCGGTCACAAATTATTGACCGAAATTGACCGGCGTAATTTTTTTTTATAACCGGTCAATTTTGGTCAGTAATTTGTGATCACTATTGACCGGTTCTATATTTTTTCTCCCTGCAACAAATAAATAAAAAAGACCGGTCACTTTCAGACAATAATCAGTGACCGCTTCTGACTGGTTTTTAAGTGTCAGAAAATTCTGACCGTAACTGACCGATAGATCACTTT
>OVBA01002097.1:0-37008 GCA_900406435.1 Lepidium aucheri | reverse complement strand
CATTCTGAATTACATACTGTCAATAGGAAAAGGAAAACTACAAATTATCCTTTTTTTGGTAAAAGGGTATAATGATAATTAATAATAATAGAGAAAAAAGTAGGTTATATAAGTAATTTTTTGAAAAATAGGTTATATAAGTAATTTATAAATTAAAGTAGATTATCATTGTAATTTTCTCAATTATAAAATATAAAAATAAAGTACTGGTGATCTCATAGTTGAAAAATTCCATTACCAAATTATTTATTAGCAGAATTTGAGTATTTAATTACTATATTAACTTTTACTAACAAAAGAACTTTAAAATGGTCGACAAAAATAAAACTTTAAAATTCGATCTGAGATATAATGAAATAAAATAAATAAAGTAGTGAAACTTTATCGAGAAAAAGAAAAACAGAAATTATTCGCATGCATTGGAGGAGGCATATTCGAGAGACGTGTGGTTTCACAGTAAACCAGAGAGTCGCATGAAACATCTGACCGTTGATTTGGGACATTAATCTCTGCCGTTGGATCTGTCACTTTTTTGAAAACACTTCTCCTTATTCTCTCGTAACTTTTTTTAGTGGACATAATTCATTTAGTTTTTGGATGGCCGATGAGGTGAGTTAGTGGCAGTGGCAGATCCGGAAATATTTTGAATTTTATGTACAGTTTTCGATTCGACTTTTTATTTAATTTTGAAAATAGATACCAACTAAAATTTTGTTCAATTTTGATTTTGTTTTCGAAAAAGTAAAACCGAATTACTGTCAAAATACTATTAGTTCAATTCTGGAAAAACATAATTAGTTGTGGCCAAAGTATATTTAATACTTTTGATTCTTATTTGGTAACATTCATTTTTGGAACAAAATCGAAAATCAAAATTTCTTAATCCCTCCATTTTGATTTAATTGATGTTTTTGGAAACAAATTTTGTTTCAATATAAGTGATGTTCTCACTTACCAATATAAAGTTAACTCATTTTTCCAATATTATCGTTGTGTCTTTATAATTTTTTACTAGAGATTTATGTTTCTAACAAATTAATTATTTATAAACAAGATTAAAATAGATATTTTATAAACTTTCTTAATTTTTTTGTCACTTCCTTAAACATCACTTATATTGAAACAGAGAGAGTAAATAATAAAAAGAAAGCATTTTCAATGAATCTCCTCGGAATCAATCATATTTATTTAAAATATCATTAGAAATTTTATTTAAAAACTATAGTTCAAAATTTTTGGAAAAGTTAGTGTTATAATAATCTTAGTGTTAATTCTCTACATCACACCCTATATAGTTAGTGTGGACTAATGTTGAATCTTCCCTATATTTGATACATAATTCATCCAAAATCTTATTATTTAATACTATTATTAGAAAATCTTTAACAAATTCCTTCCTTAAATAATCATAGAATATCCTAATTTTGTAATTTAAATTTTAAATATTTTTAAAATCTTATTTTTTCCCTTAAATAACCATAGAATATCCTAATTTTTGGAACTTAATTTTTAAAATATAAATTTTTTAATTTATTATCTCAAAACTAAATTCTGATAATATATTAAATATTTGAATTTAGCTAATCATTAAAAAATATTTTATTAAACGTGGATATATCATAAATAAATTTGAATCTTGAATTATATTATTAAAAATTAAAATCCTATCGTAAATATATATTTTAAAATATAATCATTAAGATATTGTTTTTATATTTATCCAATTAAATTATTTTTTCAAATTTTTGAAATATTTTAATTAAATGAAAATGAATATACTAATACATATATAGATATATTCTTATTAGTTTAATAACTAATACGAAGACTATAAATATTAAATTTGAATTTTTGGTTTAAATTAAGGAGAATTTTAAAAAATATTCTATTGGTATATACTTTTTTCAAAATCTACCCGTTTTTTAAAATATTGGGAGAGAGAAATGGTCATTAGGGGATATATTTTGAAAAAGGGAGGTTTTCAAAAATACCCCTATTGGCATGTACCCTTTTCAAAACATACCCTTTCCTTTGAAAATTGGGAGAGAAAAATAGTTATTAGGGGGTATGTTTTGAAAAAGGGTATTCAAAAAGGACATTTTTAGTAATTTCTCTTTAATTAATTCGTAAATATACGATTTGAATATCTTATTATATCTAACTTTTTCAAGTTATACTCTATTTTCAACATATTTTTAATTTCCTAAATAAAATTTCGAAATTGATAGAATCTATTATAAGATTTAAAATTTTCCTTATTAATCAAATATTATTTGAAAAATATAAAACTAACTTTATTTACATTAAAAATTATATATCTTAAATATGGTTTTTAATTGTGTACCTTCATTTGAATATTATTTAATTTTGCTTAGAATATCTATAATTTTAAAAAATCTCAAAACCACTTATGTTCTTAAAACTTACAAATTTAGAATTCAAATAACAAATTTTCCATAATTATTGTTCAGTATGGAGTAAATATAAAAATTATTGCTTTAAATATATTTTCGAATCAATACTAAATATACGCTAACTAATTATTTTTAAAATTCACATATTTTACACAATACAACCCTAATTTTCTTCCTATAAAAACAAATTTAATCGATATATTTCTCATCATATTTTGCTGTTCTATATTTTCTGATATTGTATCGTGACTACAGGGCTGAAATAATCCGACAGCATGAAGAGCCAATGTGACTTTTTCCAATACTATGGAAGACATAATGCCCATGTAGGTAACTTGCATATTCATCTATATGTATTTCTTTTATTTTATAAACTTGAAATTAAACTCTGTACCAATTACCATTCCCCATTATTATTCAATATCTCAAACTTTTTGATACAAGCAAACATCACAACTTCAAACCTTCGTTAGAAAGAATAAAGGTAAATACTTTTTTGTTATTTATTTGATTTTTTCATATAAATATTTTAGTAATCCAATAATTTTTGCAGGCTCTAAAAATTCACTATAATGTTTAACTAGAGTTTATAAATAATATGATCAACAACTTTAACAAGATAAAATATTTTTTATGATAAATAATTTTTTATATTAGTTTTTCAAGTGTAAAATATAAAAAGATTATGTTTCTATTTTAAAAGAGTTTTTATTTATTTATTTATTTTAATAAGAAATAATTTATATATGAATTCTTTATTTTTAGGGGGTTTTCAAAAATATCTCTATTGGCATGTATCTTTTTCAAAACCTGCCATTTCTTTTGAAAATTGGGAGAGAGAAATGGTCATGAGGATGTCTTTTGAAAAAAGAATATTTCAAAAGGGATATTTTAATAACTTCTCTTATGTTTATATCATAAAATGACAATAAAATATGTATTTAAATCTTAAAAATATATATATTACCACATTCAGATTTTTAAAAATATGTTTATTTTTATAGAACATATATTACAATCATATAGTTGAAGTTATAATATATATATATATATATAAAGTATACAATATAACCAAATATTTTGGAAATAGAATATTTTCATAATTTATATATTATCTTATCTAATTATATATAACTTTATATCTAACTGTAAGTGAATAAAACTACATATAGAAAAATAAATAGATTCTTTAAGTACAATCCAAAATAATATTTATAATTATATCTACTTTTAATCTTAAGTATTTTAAATTATTATTTCATATTTATTTAAAATCCTAAATATATGTCTTATATTTCTTCGTTATTCATTTTGATTTTGAAATATTTCAAATTTTACTATCTAAAATATAAAATAAGTGTTCCCTCTTTAAAAATTCATACAAATATGAATTAGATATTTTTATCATTATTTTAGAACTTAAAATTTCACTTATGATTTGACAAAAATAAACTCAAAATGTTTCCGTATATAAATTTAATATATACAAATTTTATTGGAAAAAATTTACTTCAAATTTTTTATATAAAATATTATAGCGAGAATTTATAGTTAAAAAAACTAGAATATATATATATATATAAAATTTAAAATATTAAAATTAAGGAAAATTTAATTAAGTAATATACTAGGCATATACATTACATCATATCTTATAATTGTAAACTTACATTGAATATTCTCTAAAAAATTTATATATTCATTCGACATTCAAATTATAAAATTTTCCATATTTGAAATTCTTAAAACAATAAAATATAATTCAATATATTCCATAATACATATAAAAACATATTTTATGATTTTATTTTTAAATTAAATTATATATACATAAAATAAACCATTATGTAATATTCTTACACATATTTAAAATATTTATAAAAATATTAAGTATCAAAATAGTATTTATATAGTTACATAATATTTGAAAATTTTCTTAAAAATTTAATATTGCTTTAGTATATTTATATTTTTTAAACATTATATATAATAATGAAAAATTACTAAAAATGTCCCCTTTTGAAATATCTTTTTTTTAAAAACATACTTCCTAACGACCATTTCTCTCTCCTAATTTTCAGAAAAAAGGGTATGCTTTGAAAATGATACATGCCAATAAGGATATTTTTGAAAATCCTCCTATAATAATAATATAATTTGGTTTAATATGTAAAATTGTTTATTATTTTTTAAAATATAATTATTATATATAATTTTTAACTAACTAATGTATAATTACTTTATATAGGCTATCAATTGTACGAATTATAAATCTCTAAAATCTACATAATTTCTGAAATATTACAAAATTATATGCAAACAAATATACTATAAGTGTAAGGATATATTATTATTTATTTAAGGGGATTTTCAAAAATACCCCTATTGACATGTATCCTTTTTAAAATCTACTATTTTCTTTGAAAATTGGGAGAGAGAAATGATCATTAGGAGGTATATTTTGAAAAAGGGTATTTCAAAAGGGATATTTTTAGTAATTCTTCTTTATTTAATAACTAATATGAAGACATAAAGAAAAACAGAACTAAATTTAAATGTTCGGTTTTAATCATCAAGAGGATTTTAAGAAATACCTTTTTACATGCCTCTTTTCAAAAAGTGCTCCCTCATGCCTTTTTGTCTCTTTCCCAATTTTCAAAGAAAAGGACAAATTTGAAAAGGGGTATACTAAAAAAGGTATTTTTGAAATTCTCCCTTTAATCAATCCAGAAAAATAAGATTTGAATATCTTATTTTATTTTTCTTCTTTTAAGTTATACATTATTTTCCTTATACATTTACTAAAGGCCACCTGTAACTAACCTAATATTTATTAAGTATTCATTTTGAGTTTGGAATATTTCAAATTTTACTATACACAAAATATGTTTAGAATATTTAAATTTATCTAATAAATTTGAATATTCTAGACATTATCAAAAATATCTAAAACTGATTTATAAATGCGTCTATAAACCTTTACAAAATTTTTATAAACACTTTATAAATTCTTATAAACGCCTTACAAATTTTTATAAATACCTTATAAATTTTATTAATTCTCTTTTAAAACCTTATAAATTTTGATAAACACCTTATAAATTTTTTAAAAACACATTATAAATTTTCCAAAAACACCTTGTAAAATTTTTTAAGCTCTCTTATAAAGTCCATTATAAAGCTTTATAGATTTTATAAGGTCTCTTATAAAACTTTAAAATTTTATAAGCTCTCTTATAAATGTTTGTAAATACCTTATAAATTTATTAGCACCTTAAAAACACCTTGTAAATTTTATAAGCTATTTTATAAAACTTTATAAATTATATAAGCTCTAACATAAAGCCTTATAAATTTTATATGGTCTCTTATAAAACCTTATAAATTTTATAAGCTCTCTTATGAAAATTTTTTATAAACTTCCTTATAAAATTTTTGGCAGAAATTTTTTTTCGTAAATCGGGAAAAGATTTGGCTGGAAATTTTTTTTTGTGTAAAAATTCGTTTTGGAGGGAAAAAAATATTTTTTGGCGGGAAAAAAGTTTTAAAAAATATACAAAAATAATAATAATCTAAGGGTATTTTGGTCATTTTTTATAATGAAGGACATTTTTTGAAAATGTCCAAAAATAAGGGTAGTTATGAAAATATCATTTTAAGGGGCATTTTTGTAATTCTCCCAAACTTAAATGACACAAAATAAAAAAAATTATATACGTTTAATGAATATCAGAGTTGACAAAAAAAATTATATACAAAAAATCATAATGTTGCCAAACCTAAATTCTATATAAATTATTTTTGAGATGCTATTGATTTTAGAGAAATTTTGAGAAATGCATTTTTTAGTATACCTCTTTTCAAAAATGCCCCTTGACATTTATCTCTTCAAAAATGCCCCTCATTAATACCATAATGACTAAAATACCTTCAAAAAAATTGTTACAAATTTTTTCAGGCAAAAACAAAATTTTCCGCCAAAAAAAAAATTTTTCTCAAAATAATTATGTTTTATGGAATTTTGATAAAAAAAGTGTACGGGAATAAAAAATTTCCCGTCAAAAAAAATTTTCTCGCCAAATTTTTTTATAATTATGCTTATAAATTTTCACAAAAATTTATAAACACCTTATAAATTTTTATAAATGCCTTATAAATTTTCTAAACATCTTATAATTTTTTTATAAACACCTTATAAATTTTATAAGCTCTCTTATAAAGCCTTATAAATTAATATAAACACGTTATAAATTTTTTATAAACGCCTTATAAATTTTTAAGCTCTCTTATAAAGTCTTGAAAATTATATAAGCTATATTATAAACCCTTATAAATTTTATAAGATCTCTTATAAAGCCTTATAAATTTTTATAAGCTCTCTTATAAATTTTTTATAAACTCCTTATAAATTTTATAAATTATCTTATAAAACCTTATAAATTATATGAGTTTTATTATAAAGCCTTATAAATTTTAAAAGATTTATTATAAAACCTTATAACTTTTATAAGCTCTCATATAAAGCCTTATAAATTTTATAAGCTCTCTTATAAAAAAATTTTATAAACTCCCTTCTAAATTTTTTTGGCGTGAAATTTTTTTCGTAAAGCGGAAAAAATTTTGGCGGGAAAAAATATTTTTTGGCGGGAAAAAAAATGTTTTGGCGGGAAAACAATTTTTTTGGCGGAAAATTTTTTTTTGGAGGAAAAAAAGTTTGTAAAAATATATAAAAATAATAATATAAGGGTATTTTGGTCATTTTACCATAATGAGGGTCATTTTTAGAAAATATCCAAAAAATGAGGACAGTGATGAAAATATCCTCCTTTGAGGGGCATTTTTGCAGTTCTCCCTTGATTTTATAGATAGTATTAACTTTTAAATAAGTATGTATATTTCATATTTTCATTATAAAATAATATAACGAGAATTTATAATTTGAAAACATAATATAATATATATATATTACGTATAATATTACTTATCTTTATTTAAATTTTAAAATTTTGTTTGCTAACTAATTTAGAAACAAAGTTTCAATCGTATGAGAATGAAACATACCTTGAATTCCTAACATATTTATTGATAATATCTACTATATAATAAAAAAAAAGCATTTTGAAAGAAGCCCATCTGAGTCAACCATATTTACTTAAAATGCCATTGGAAGTTTTATTTAATTACTATATTATGAAATTTTTGGAAAGGTTAGTGTTATAATAACATTAGTTTTAATCCTCTAGATCACATCCTATTTAGTTAGTGTAGACTTATATTGAATTTTTCTAATATTATATACATAATTCATCCGAAATCTTATTATTTAATATATGATTCAAATTTTTTTAACAAAATTCCTATTATAATTATCAATTCTGATCTTTATTCTTTTAGCAATTTATGATGTTCGCATTATGAATTGTAAATTACCTTAAACTCACGCATATAATCACTAATTTTGATTTGAATATCTTAAATTCAATTTTAAATTTTATTTATAAAAGCAATTATTGAAAGCATTTGACACATATATGAATATATATTAAATAAAGTTTTTGGCGGGAAATCTTGGCGGGGAAATTTTGATAGAGCTTAAATAAAAGTTTCCTCTCCAAACTTTTTTCCGCTTTACGAAAAAAAAATTTCCTTCCAAAATTTTTTCCGCTTTATGAAAAAATTTCTCGCCAAAAAAATTTATAAAGGAGTTTATAAATTTTTTTTATAAGAGAGCTTATAAAATTTATAAGGCTTTATAAGGCTTTATGATAGAGTTTATATAATTTATAAGGTTTTATAAGATAACATATAAACTTTATAAGGAGTTTATAAAAAAAATTTACGGTGCTTATAAAATTTATAAGGTATTTACAAAAATTTATAAGAGAACTTATAAAAATTTATAAGGCTTTATAAAAGAACTCATAAAATTTACAAGGCTTTATAATAGAGCTTATATAATTTATAAGACGTTATAAGAGGACTTATAATTTATAAGATTTTTATAAAAAATTTATAACGTGTTTATCAAAATTTATAAAGCTTTATAAGAGAGTTATAAAGTTTATAAGGTGTTCATAAAAAATTTATAAGGTGTTTATAAAAATTTATAAGGTGTTTATAAAAATTTTGTAAAGATTTATAAGCGTACTAATAAAAAAGTTTGGCGGGAAAATTTTCTTTTGGGGGGACTTTTTTTCGCGTAAACTTTTTTTTGGAATTCCATAAAAGAAAATATTTTGCGTGAAAATTTTTCTTTTTGGCGGGAAAATTTTTTTTTGGCGGGAAAAATTTGTAACAATTATATTGAGAGTATTTTAGTCATTTTTGTATTAATGAAGGGCATTTTAAAAAAAATAAATATCAAGAGGCATTTTTGAAAAGGGGTATACTAAAAAGGACATTTTTCAAAATTTCTCAATTATAAATCCCTAGTATATATCCACTTAAGTTGTTTTCCAAATTTACATGCAAATGAATATACTATAAATTTATGCAAAAATATTCTTACTTATTTTAATAACTAATATGAAAACGAAAATGAAAAATATGAAATTTGGATGTTTAGATATAATAAATCCCTAAAGATATAATTTTATATTCTCAAAGTTAAATATAATTGAAATTTGAATTTTACAATTAATATAACCTTATCATTAAAAAGTTAGCCAACAAAAACCCTACCTCAAAACCAATATAAATACATGTCTAATGTCACAATTTTAGTATCGCCTTTTTATCACTCATTACATTTTTTTTTTGAGTTTTCGTTTGCTAAATTACATACTAAACATATTTTTCATTGATTATTATTCTTTGAAGCCAGTCACACTAAAATGGAAGATCAAAATCAAAATTTTGAGACTTTGAAGATCTATTCATCTCAATTTCAGTCAATGCATCATGATAGTTTTGTATGATGAAAAGGTGAATAGAAAATAATATTATATTTGCAATCTGTCTATTTTTAATCGATTCTTTTTTCTAAAATATTTTTTGTAGGATTCTACCATTCATTGTAGTGTTAAACAAGACTTGATTATGAAATATGATTACCACATAATCAAGGTGATATGAAACTTATCAATAATGTATTATTTACTAGACATGACTTGATATGTAAAAGTATATTTTTGTGTAAAAGTTTTACATTTTTTTGTGTTCTTTGATACAGATGGAGCAATGTACATCTCATCACGATCCCTTTCTTCCTCTTAAAGAGAAATATGTTTAGCGGTTTATTTGAAGTTGGTGGAAATATATTTTGCCAATCATATTTTGGTAAGTTCATCAAATAGTGTTACATCTTGTATATGTTTTTGTGTTCTCAAATATTGAATTTATAATATATATGTAGGGGTTATCATCTTTAACTGCATACACCAATTACATGGACTCCGCTTTCATCTCAGATCTTTCCATCTACAACATCAAAATAAATACTTACCAAACTCTTTTTAGTCGATCTTGATCAACCAAATTACCTTTTGTGTTCCCCAAAGGTATAACAAAAGTTCTCCAATTTACAATATTGAATTCTTAAATGTAAAAAAAAATTATGTACATTGGCTGCTGGCCTTTAATCCAGTGGCTGGTGGTAAGTTCACTAAAGACAGGCGCACATGCACCAGGGATCGAGTCCCATCACCTACAAGATTTATGTAGGAATTTGGCTAATGGGCCGACCTTTGTGGCCCATATTTATATTGCCGTTGACAAAAAATGTATAAAAGAATGTTTCTAAATGCAAAAGATTTTTATTATTATTAAGTCTGTGGATTAAATCTGTGTATAAAAGATTGCTGCTAAAGGCAAAGGATATAAAATGTGTCAAAAGATTAAATCTGTGGCGAGAATAGTTCTTTGGATGTGAACAAAAAGCTCTTTGAGGGTTATAGAAAAGGAAATCCAGACAAGAAGATCAATGAGTATGCTACAGGTTTTATCCTCATCGTCCTCATACATACAAAATTGTTCTTTATTTTTTATATATAATTTTATATTAATTGTTCATATAATAATTTTCTTATATATATATTTTCTAAATATTTTAAATATATGTTATTATTATTTGATTAATCTCATTTATTGTTTTTTTGTACTTTTAATTTTTTTTATATTATATGTTTATATTTATTTAATATTCAAATTAACCTACATGTAGCATTGATCAAGACCCATTATGTTTAGTGTCATGGAAGGTAATTAAATCTCACTCTATACAAAAAAGTATGTTTTTTAGTTTTTTCATTGACGAAGCTCATAAAAACTATTAGTTTATCCTCATACGTTCATTCTTATTTCACATAATCATAACTTAATTATTTCGTTTAGTGTTTACGTTTTTAGTTAGAGTGACTATATATTGAATATAAATGGTTTATACTAAATATTTGCAATGCAACACAATTACGAATTGGAATCCTCGAGAAAATTGACAATTGCTTTATATTTCCGCTCTTAATTTTTTTATATATTGTTTTTGTATATTCATTTAAAGATATTAATATAGTTAATATTTTGAATGATCATATCCAAAGATTAATGTTTGATGGAGCTGCCAACAAACATGTAAATGATGCAATGTACTTTATGATTTGGGTATAATACCTTATACACCTTTAAATTTATTTATTTATAGTTTATTTTCTTTTTAATAATTAGTACTAATATACACCTTTTTAATTTAAAATGTAAGAAGTGAGGATTATGTAAACAATTTCTTGGAACCATTTATGGCAGATAGAATATACACATGATGAGGAATTTTTGACATCAACTTATGGTATTCCTAAAAATTTATTATTTTTTACAAAGACAAACATTAAATTTGTGAAAGATTTAGATATGACAAATTCTAATTACTATGATATCTTTTTTATGTAGATCAAAGCAACAAAAGACAAATAAAAACATGGAGTTAATATCAATGTGGAATCATCAATAGGTCTATATCCAAGGATTATTGATCCTATTTACTCTAACTCTAATGGTTTCATTTTTACTTATTATTGTTTACGTATGTTAACTGAAATTATACGAAATACTTTTTTTTGTTTATCCACATATAATCTCAGTATTTTTTTATTATATTATTAGTTCATAATATTAACATAGTCAATATATATATATATTGTGCATACAACACGGGTCATTAAATTCTAAGAATAAAATTAAAATAATATACATCAAATTTCTAGCATATTCATTTATAATATTTGAATAATATAACTATCGATAAATTAATTGAATATCCATATTCGAATCAATTCTTTAATTGAAAAGTTAAAGTAAGATATATTAATAAAGTAAAAATAATTCTAATCGATGCTAATAATTTAATTGAGTTTCCTAAATAAATATTATTAATGAAATATCTGAAAATGATTTAAGTTATTTTGTAATAGAAACTTATTAGTTTAAATTTTGGTTATTTTATGTTTTATTATTTCATGTTTACTAAATATTATAAATTTATGGCAAATGCACAAATTTTAAATTTGAAACATTAAATAAATGCGGATCTAGAAAGTTAAATGAATATGAGTTTAAAAATATAAAATATAATGAATCTAAAAATCTAAATAACATGAATCAAAAAAATTCATATAAGAAAATCATAATGTATCAAAACCTAAATTCTATATAATTAAAAATTTCAAGATGTTGTTGATTTAACATTTATAGATACTAAAGACAAAATATCATATAAAGTATAAAAGCGGTAAATAACATATATCTAAAGAAATACATTTATAATAACACAGAAATCATCATTATAAGTAAATTTCTACAATATAAGTATATATACTATAAATTCCAATGAAATTACATGTCAAATTTCAAAATTTTAAGATTAAACCACATATCAAATTTCAAGATTAATATATATACTACAAATTTGTCTATGCATTCAAATATATGAATCAACACATATTATGAGTAAACAAAGCAAAAATATACTTAGTTTAAATAAATATAAATAACCCGGGTTTGAGTCTTCCCATATGCAAGGAGAAGGCTTAATGAAGATTTTATGATATGAGCTTTGGCTATGAGTCGGACCTTATCGATCCAATTATAGTAAAGTTGACAAAAAAAATTTAAATAACAATGCATATTAAGATAATTTATGAAAATATAATCGTGTGTGATTATACGGGACATCGTCTAGTTATATATATATATTAAAACCAAATGTTATTTTTTTACAAATCAAAATTAAATTGAACGAAATTTTTTTTTCTCAATTTTTCGTTATAATTATATATGGTTATTGTGCTGGATAGCTTCATATTTAACACAAATAAATACGAAAAATAAATTAACGAAATTTTTTTAGTATGAGTCACATACCGCACCTATGGTCTACCTGCATCCGCCGCTGGTTAGTGGTGGTACTCTTTGAACCTCTTACCTCCGCTGGTTAGTGGTGGTACTCTTTGAACCTCTTACCTGCAATAGTAAGAATAAGATGACCATTATTATTATTTCTTAGTCAACATTAGATTGGCAAGACCTGATTTATAGTCGAAAACCTACCCTTAATTTTTTTTAAGCCACCATAATACAATAAGTAAGAACCGAATCCTGGTACCTAGTTATTAGTTGGATCATCCTAACCACTAAATTAAGAGTAATTCGACTAAGATAACCATTAAGTTACCTTAGTATTTTACCACATTAGATACAAATTTTAATTTGAAGTAAACAAAATATGATTTTGTATTGACCAATAAGTTAGGGTGCAAATAGACTAGTTGCTAAGTTGTATCTCCGGGTCCCAAATTACATATGAAAAAGTCAATTAACGAACACTAACGTTATTGTTTCATCTTAAAAAACATTTAAATTTCACGAGTATTCCAACTACTACTATGATTACAATTAATTTAAATATGAGTTTTTGTTGATCAAATAATTTCAATATAAACTTTTGTTAACCATAATTAACTATACTTGCATACTAATCTCAATTAGTGCTCTGTTAATACTTTTTTTATTGATTATATATTTAAATATCTAATGCAAAATTCAAGTAAAATCGACAAACATTATATTTAGTAACAAACTAGAATTATACACATGTTATAATGTATGATTTAGTTATTTTTTTCAACCTATGTTCATTTGATGTGTCTTTTAGATCCGTGTTGATAATTTGAATATTAATTTCGAGATTTTGTTCTTGAAACCCAAAAAAACTGAAATCAATCCGAATTAGAAGGACTGAATCCGAACCGAATCCGACAAAATATCTCACTGGGTCCTAAATTTCTATATTTAAAAAACCGAACCCAAACTCAAACCGGGACCAAATTAATAACCAAATTTTGAGAGTTTCTCTATTATTATTTTTTATTTTTGAATTTTCATATATAAATATCTGTATCGAACTCGATCTATACCGAATCGAAATCAATCCAGAAAATTAAAATACTTGAATAATCTTAAATCAGAAGAACCAAAACACCTAATTAAAGCAATCAAACCCGACAAAATATCAGAAATAAGTCCTAAATCTATGTATCGGAAAAATGAATCCAAACCTGAACTAGAAACGAATCAAGAATCAAATTTTTACCCAATATAATTTACTGAATTAATTTCTTTGTGTGTTTTTTCTATTAAGTCTTTATTAGTTTTTGAATTTTTATAAAATAGTTTATAACCAACCTCACCTTAGATTTATTTTTAAGGATAGTTATGAAATCATATGTTAAATTTATCATAAAATTTATAATACGGTCAAAATAAAAGTATCTCTCGCTTTAATATATAAATAAGTTATTAAAAAACATTCATCTTGATGAAGTTGTTTGGATATGAGGTTAAAAATACATATTCATGATGAATGGATCTAAAGACTTACTATCACAAACTTCAAATAGAGTTTTTGTTTGATTCATCCTTGTTTTCTAGTAATAACAAAACTTTTGTTTATTACTTCAAGAGGGTATACTCAAAGTTCTATAAAAAATTGTTATTCTAGATAAAAGTTGTAAAATGTTTTACAATCTTAAAGTTACAATCTCCAAGAAACCCAACAAAATACCTATACAAATATATAAACAATAAATATAAAATAATAGATAATTAAATTTTTGATTTACAATTAGTTTTCAGTAAATCTAATTTATTTCAAGTTTAGATCTTTTCGTATAATCAAACAATCAAATGTTTTTATCTTCACTTAGAGCGATAGTTACTTATAAAACCTTCTTATGTTAGTTAAAAGAGAGAAATCATCTTTTGGCTAGACAAGAAATAACAATAAGGTATTTTGTTGGGTGTCTTGGAGATTGTAATTTTAGGATTTTTAGCTCTTATTTAAAATCACATGCCCTTTTGATGATTACTCTTTAGATTTATTCATTATTAATAGAAATAGTTATTAAAATTTTAAATCCCAAAATCAAACAGTTTTAATATAAATAACATTTTACTATATTTGTTATTAGGTTTGGTGTTTGTTGTTTTTGCAATAAACTTTGCATTAAAGATTTGACCCAAAAAAAACCTTTGCATCAAAGATTCAAAAGTAAAAAATTAATGGAACAGTAACTTGAGATTAATATGCAGATACTATTCTTAAGTTGACTAATTTCATATTTTGATTGGCTTGATCAACAAAACTTCATATTTAAATTGGTTTGAATCATAGTTGCTATTTAAATAAACAAATTTATAAAAACTTGTTGCTATTATTTTTTGTTAAAATTCACTATTTTTAATCTAAATTGGTTTGCTAATTCATATATAGTTTGGCTGACGTAGAAGTTCATATTAAATTTGGTAAAACTATATAAAATTTATTTTATCTTTTTCTCATTTTTATTCATTACTATATTAAATTTAAATGTATTTTTGAAGGTTTTCTTGAGTCCAAGTGTTACTGATCCACGTCCGAAGTGTTGTGGTCGGACGGCGAAGGATGGATCCGGGGTGTTAGCACGCTTGTGAATTCGATTCCCTCAACACTCAACTAACTCACCATTCTTTTGGGCATCTTTACACAGATATAATTTTATCTAACAGTCCATTTGAATATCCGAAGAGAAGGACTATCTGTGGACTGCATCTCCCTGAAAACAATAGTTCAGACTCCTCCCATAAAATCTGGAAACTCCTGAGTTATATATAAAAAAAGTGTTAACATCCAAGTAATTATTGTAATTTTAAATGTCATTTGGGCTAAGTGGATAAAGTTTACTTCTATAATTTATTTCTTATCTTACTAGTCGTGTAACTCCATGTTATGATTTAAAATTTAAATTATCGATCATGCTTTATCGATCCAATCGTTAACAAAAAAGTGAAAAAAGAAATTTTTACTATAAAGAGAAGAATGATTTAGAAAGATTCCAAGAATCAAACTCCCAAACCAAGATCTGATAGCTAGAGACATGGAAGCGCATACCAACACGAGAAAAAGAGGCAAGCCTGATTTTGCTACTGGTTTCCTGAGTTAGTTTGTTTATATTGAACAAATAGAGGATGGTTTTTGTTGCAGCTCATGTCGTACTAAGCTTTAAAAATAAGGGAAATATGTTACATGGTATATACTTTCTTTGGAATGAAGCATCGATATGTCTCCTTTGACCGTATTAACAGTTTTCTTGTGTTGTAAAAACTTGACATTTGTGTTATACCTGTGGACACTCTACTGATAATTGCTTTGCAGGTGTTCCTGATTTTGCTGAATTTTATAACTTCATTGGGAGTGTTTTCGATCCGGACATGAGAGGCCATATGTAAAAGCTCAAGGAAATGGATCCCATAAATGTGACTCAAGAGTTTACAAACTTTCAGACTAAATGATACAAGTTTAGCTTCCTTCACTTATCACTCACAGTTCACTTATCAAACCCTGAATATTATACAATTTTCCTTCTTTTCCCTCTGCTCCTTTTGAATATTGCACAAGAAAACACTTTACCTCATAAATGACATGAGTGTATAATTAGACATCTAGATATCAACAGAGATGTTAATCTACAAATAACTCTAAGGTTTGTATTAAGAGTGACATAGTTCTCACTGTAGAGTCACACTCAATACTGTTTGTTCTGGTTCAAGATCAGTCTCACGTATATAATGGTACCTCTAACTGTTTTGAAGCTTACAACTTTCTCTATTAGGTGTTAGTTCAGAATTCAGTGTAATTAAGAAAATATTATATCAGTTTGATAGCATGCTAAAAATTTTCAATTTAGGATTTTTGTTATTCGTTTCAAACAATCTGTTTATAGTAGATATAAATCGCTCATTTGTTCATATTCATGTCATGTTATAAAGAGCTTGTTTTTCTTTCATTTTTTGGATATGTGCTTATCTTTCTGTTTTGTTTTGTCTTCGTACATAGAATTGATACGTGTTTAATTAATATAATTGGGCTCTTACGTTTGTCTTCGATATGCTTTCATTGTATTTGGTTCCTTTGAAAGATTTGGTCGCTTAGTTTGAGACCTCTAGAGCAAAACAAAGCTAGGCAATGTCACAACATTCATTTTTTTTTGTCCCCAGTTAACACAATTATTCTTTAACATATTGCATAAAAGAGAAAAAAACCACACATAACAAAGACATTATTTTTGAGGGTTCAGAATAAGCCATTCAAGTAGGTTTCTAAATTTGTAAATTAATGTTTGGCAGATCTTCTGGTTTTAAAGAACATCTCCCTGATCGAGATTAAATCTTTTGCAGCTCCACTTATTGCCAATCGGTTTGCCGGATTTTCTTCACAGCATTTAAGTCCCAACTCAAAAACCAATGTCAAGCACTCAGAAATAGGGAACCCGAGTCTTAGACCGCTCTGATAAATCATTCTGTCTACAATGTCCAATACACTTTTCGATAAAGCCAACTTGGTGTAGCTGTGGAGAGTAAAGTTTCCTCCAAAAATTTCATTGGTTGGTCGTTTTCCTGTGAACATTTCTAATAGGAGAATTCCAAAACTATAAACGTCACCATATATTGATGGTTGTCCTCCCATTCCATATTCTGTTCCAAAATCCACAGAATAAAATTATAATGACAAGATAACATATTAGTTTTAATCATATACTAACTTGATAGATGTGTGACTGTTTTACCAGGTGCGACATAGCCGATAGTTCCTCTGACGTCAGCCGAGCTGAGTTGGTTAAGAAAGGACTCTTGGTCGAATTTTAGGAGAAGTCGAGCCAAACCAAAGTCGCTGAGATGGGCCGTTAGATCATTGTCTAGAAGGATATTGCTTGGCTTAAGATCACAATGAGTGATAGTTTCATGGCAATGAACATGAAGATAATCCAAAACAGAAGCCACATCTATGGAAATGTTGAGTCGTTCAAGAAGTGTCAAGGTTCTTGAGGGCCTACAAATTTCCCCGACTTCCTCTCGGTGCAGCCATGTATCCAAGCTTCCGTTAGGCATGAAATCATAGATGAGAGCTCTGAACTCGTTTCCTTGAAAGTCAACACTCGAACAAGCCGTCAATAGTTTTACAAGATTACGATGCCTTATGTCCTTGAGGGATTCACATTCTGCCATAAAGCTTTTCATTGCTCCATGTCTTTGCATGTTTAACACTTTCACTGCAACAACCTTGTTCACTGAAGGGAGAAAAACTTTAAACACGGTACCAAAACTTCCTGACCCAATTATATTGTCCGACGAGAAGTCATCAGCAGCATTTCGAATCTCTCCATAACTTATCTTCTCATGGTAGACATTCAATGTGAAAGGAGTTGGATTGTTAGTCTGCTGGCTCTTCCTTCTTTTTCTCAACCAATAAAGAGATATTGAAGCTGCAAAAAGCAGCAAAAGCAAGGCTATGCTTGTGTTTACTCTGATCAAAACTTTTTTAAAACGAGAAGAATGCTTCGATCCCATCGGTGGGACTCCTCTAAAACATGGGTTTAGTTTCAATTCCTTGATGCCTCCACAAAGATTCTTGTTTCCAAATATTGAAACTATTGTAGCATTATGAAACTTTCCTTCCTTGGGCACACTTCCCTCGAGATTATTGATGGATAGATTAAGAGACTCCAACGAGGAAGAGTTTGCAAAATATGCAGGTATATTTCCAGAGAGATTATTGTTTGAGAAATCAACTCTTTTAATACCTTTTAAGCCTCTTATATCTGGAATGACTCCATCAAAATAGTTTCCTTGCATCAAAAGCACTTCCATTGAGAGACAATTTCCCAATGAATGTGGGATTTGTCCTGATAATTTATTATATGCAACAGATAGTCCAACAAGATATTCAAGACCTCCAACATCTTCTGGTAAAGAGCCATTCAAGGAATTACCTGACATGTTTAGATGAACAAGGGACCGAATTTGCATAATTTCTGAGGGTATAGTCCCATACAACTTATTAGATGCGATCCATAACTCTCGGAGAGAACCACATTTGCTAAGATGTAGAGGAATGGTTCCTTCAAAACTATTATCATCCAAATACAGTTTGTCCAACTGCGTAAGGTTACCTATAAATGATGGTATCTCTCCAGAAAGTTTATTTGAATAGAGATCTAATCCCTCTAATCTAGATAGTTTACCAAGAGAAGTTGGGAGTGAGCCCATCAACATATTTTCTTGCAGCGCAAGGCGTTGTAGGCTTAAGAGATTCCCAATATCACGAGGAATGCTTCCAGAGATAAAATTTGATCCAAGGTGTAAATTGTTGAGGTTTGTAGAGAGATTTGTAATGGAGGTAGGTAAATCACCACCAAGCCTATTCCTATTAATTTCTAGAATCTCTAGTTTGGTGCAGTTAGTTAGAGAATCAAGAAATTCAAGATCACCCGAAGAGTAACTTCCTAAAGAGTTACCTTGGAATAATAGAAATTGCAAATTCCTTAAGTTTCCAAAACTCAGAGGAATACTTCCTGTTATATTGTTATTATTGATTCCAAATTTTTGAAGGGTGGAGATATTGGAAAGTGTTGTTGGAATAGCTCCTATGAAACAATTTCTTCCCAGATTTACCTCTACTAGTTTTGGTAGAACCTTACCAAAATCAGGTCTTAGGCTACCAGAGAACTGATTGTTAGAGATGAGTAAAGACTCAAGTGAAGACAAATTGTAGATGCAAGAAGGAAAAACACCTGAGAAATTGTTCTTTCCTACAAAAAGTTGCACCAATTGAGTCAATACACCAATAACATCAGGGATTCCACCTTCTAATTTGTTAGCAGCAAAGCTAACTTGCATGAGTGATGTCAAGTTTCCTAGAGATGCAGGAAGGTGCCCTTGAAGGTTGTTTTGACCAAGATCTAAAAGATGAAGCTTTGTCAATGAACCTAATTCTGAAGGAATACTTCCTGAAAGAAGATTTGTAAATAAATGAACCTCCTCCAATCTAGAGCAGTTGAATAGTCTGACTGGAATCTTTCCTATGAGAGAATTATGGTCCATATCCAAGTATTCAAGTCTGAACAAGTTTCCAATCTCTTGAGGAATGATTCCACCAAAAGAGTTATCAAAGAGAATAAGCTTTATGAGAAAGGAAAGATTACCAATAGATGGTGATATCACTCCGCCTAACTGTAATCCTCCAAGGTCTAAACTAGTAACTCTTTTGTGTGTGCGGCCACATGTAACTCCCTTCCAACTGCAGAGATGAGATGAGCTGTTCCATGAGGACAAGACAACTATTTTGCTTTCATAAACTTGAGCCTTAAACTCCAACAATGCCTTCCGGTCGGTTTCATCGGTAAAATGATATGATTCGTCAAGTAACATAAAAGCATTGAAAACAACAAGTATGAGAAAAAGTCTTATGTTTTGCACGAAGGTGAGTATAAGACAAAAACAAAATGTAAATGGTGGAAATGCAACTTATAAAGGACTAACATATCAGAAGATGCTCGAGTTTTCCAAAATGTATTAAGTCAAGTCAATAGCCCACTTTCTCAAAAAGGCAAAACCAATTCATTTTAGTCTTTGAAGACATAATGAGATTTGGAAGAAATATACCAATTGATGATAACTTTCGTGTTTTCATCACTTCCAAAACTGTTTATAGGCAATAACAACATTGTAAAATTTCAAAGACCAATTAAAGTTCTAATCTGATATTTACTCATAATTTCAAAGACCAATAAAAGCATCATATTAGCTCGATCAGTGTTTCTATAAGTTAAGAGGCAATTACAGAAGAGACGATAGCAATTGTAAAAATAAAAAGGCTGAGTTCAAAGTTCAAACCGATTTGGGAATAAAATTGTGAAGTTTATTAAATTAAGTCACCACTAACACAAGATACAACGAAAGCACAAATTATGATATATCAATTTAGGCAGCGTGCAATATCATGTTTATGTGTGAACAGGTCGTAATTCCAATTAAGAATGTAATCATATAAAAGTTGGACAGTTATCTCCAACTATGTGAAACTTCTGACATATGTTACCACTCAGAAATTTTTAATTTGGTGTGTAGTGTACCCACTTGCCTCACTAAGTGTCTACCTGGGTCCGCAACTTAAAATTAACTTGATTGACTTATTAAGCATCCTATTATGGTCCATCAGTCAAACCATTTAATTACAAACTAGATGATATCTCGTGCTGTCCACATGTTTATCTCCCCTGCAAAATTTTCATATACATGTTTATTTATATTATTAATATTTCAATTTCTTCATATTTTTAATGTAGTGTTGGAAGTGGATCCGAGATCCTATTTTGGTTTACTGAAAACAATGGGTCGAATATAAAAAAATAAACCGGTTGCAAACACTAAGTCTTTAACTCGGATAAAATATTTGATTGGCAAAATGTCTCATCTCGAACCTGAAGGAAAGTTGGATGACACATCAGCACACGATAAATGGAAGCTTTCCTGTTCTGACATGAAATTTTTTCACAAATCTAGCACGAATCTTAACAGATTCAGCTTTATCAACAAGATTTGCAAATCTTCCTTTATTTTCTACACATGTAACCGCCTCTATAAACTATAAATAGAGGCATAATCCGTTGAAAAAAGGAGGCTTTTGGCATACTACGTCTAATAAAAACATTAATTTAGAAATCATCTCTTCTTGCTCTTAGCTAACTAGCTCTTGCTCCCAATCCAATTTACAAGTGTCCTTGCCCATTCTCCTTCGCTCTTTTAATCTGGAACTACCGTTTTAGTACTTATTGTGCTAAGACCGGTTCCAATAGTTGGCGCCGTCTGTGGGGGAAGATATCAAAGGACATCTTCACAAAAGCAAAAGAAAACTCTGAGAATAGGAAGATGGTTGAAGGAGAAATCACCATCAGCTCACCGAAAAGGATTGAACCTCTCCCTTAGGAGCACGTCGATTTAACAAATAGGTCAACCCTGAATTCAACTCGAACTTAGAAAGCAAACCAACAAGAAACTCAAGAAGATACTGATCTTCCGCCACCACCACCAGGATCACCGACACTCGTGATCTTAGTGTGAAACCTGATTGCATAGCATGAAGCTTCAAGGAAATGCCAAAAGATTCGATAGGCTCGAATCTTGATTGAATGAGAGTAGTCTCTCGACTACACAAGTCAATAGGCCATGCACAGAAGCATTGGCTAGTGTTCAAATCACACTATTTAGAGACTTATCCAGTCCACAGCCAGTGAACATCTTGGTGCAAGATCACTCTACTATACGAGTACGTTTGGGCAGCATGGTCAAGTGATGTTAGACGCCACGACCGTATTGAAGATGATGGACGACATAAAATCGAAATTCCATCAAGCTAGCAGCTCGGCACTCGAGATAGGGAGGATCCTAGCTCAGGCACATAACTCGCCATTTGCACCGCGACTTCGGAGAGTCCGGTGAACAGAGGATTGCAGCTTTGATGTCCCTCTTATGATGGGAATTCAGACCCAGTAGAATTTATTAGCGCCCTGATGCGGATCACGTTTTAACCTAAAGCTATCTACTGCAAGTACACAGCAATGAAGTAGTAGTACTTAAGGATTGTATCCACGAAGAACCAAGTATTGCACTATTGACTATCGATTATATTTTTCAAGCTATACTAATCAGATTTTGGTGATTAACTAGCAACTTAAACGATGTAAACTATATAATAAAAGGCACCAGGCATAGGGTATTCATCGGAAAGTAGGAATCTAACTAGAGAAACTATTCAGAAAAATGTTCAAGCTTAATTCTCGACTTGAACAGAAAGGTATAACAAGCCTACTCTCGTAGTACTTGAGACTCTACTCGATAATCTAGAGGTCCTAACTCTCGTTGGTTCCAAATTACGAATAAATTAAACAAGTAGGTTCAACTACCCACAATCAACCTAAACATCAACTATCGTGGTCTAGGATTGAATGCTCATCTAATCTAGTTCAGATTCTTAGCAAGCTTTTGGAGTGCTAACAACCTAGGTTCATAGATTAGTTGATCATGCTACTCTAAACATTAAGCACAAGAATTAGATGGAGAATACTCTTATTTGATTGGATTATATTTGTCCCTAATGATTGATTACTAAATTCCTAGAAACTTAAAACCTGATTGGTGAACTACTCAGACATGATTTGGATTGAAACAAAAGATATAATGAAAATAAACTAAAATTGCATAAAAATATAAAAAGGGAGTTTAGAGATTCTTCTCAATGTTGAATTCTCTCTCACTCTCTCTCTAGCTTACTGAATAACTCTAAAAGTTCTCTATGAATAATGAACGATGTGTAAAAGAAACAGAAAATAGAAGTATTTATATGTCCTGGGATCTAGGTGCAAAAAAAGGAAGCTCTTAGCTGGAAGATCGATAACACAAGTTAGTTAGCGATCAAGGTGTTGATCGATCGATCATAGGCTTTATCTGTGAAACTTCAAGTAATGCTCCAAAATCATCAAAACAAGAGTCCAATGCCAATAATCCAAGTTTCTATATTTTCCACCTGAAAGTGACAAAAAACACATACAGAAACTCTAAAAGTAGGCATGTTAATGAGCTTAAGACCTGTAAAATAGAGGTATATAAATTTCCCAGACTTAGCTTCTTGCTTGTCCTCAAGCAAAGAAAGAAAAGAATAAAGAGAAGATTCCCTCAAGGAACTCATTCGTCATCTAACATTGCACAATACACTCCATATGAACCAATCAACACTTACCTGTTGGTACCGAGACCACCTTGTACTTCCTTCAGACTTAGATTCTTGCCAATTAGACTCCATAATCGATATCAAAATACCCAAATGCACCATACCAACTTCCGAATCATCTAAGTGCTGTCTCATCAAGGGAGTATCGATCAATGAACACATGGACTCATCATCAGCCTTTACCAGAACACAAGACTATCTTCCTATGGTTCCTTTCCTCTCATTCCATTCATATGCAGTCGATTTTTTCCTACATACATAGGGTATCATTTTATTTTTTTTATCAACTGCACAGCCAATTTTTCCCTACTTACCTAGGGTATCATTTTTTTATTGGCTTTCCAACCAGATATCTCCCTACTTACCTAGGGTATTATTTTATTTTTTTAACTGGTTGGTTCTTTAGCAACTCAAAGAATGAAAGCAAAAGTGGCTTCATTGGTTCAAACTTTTTTATCCTTGGCCATCTTTTAATATGCTTCAACTTTGTTTTATAGTCACATCAGAATCTTAAAACTTTTGAATATTGATAAAAGGCTTTTGACGGTTCTTCANGGTTCTTTAGCAACTCAAAGAATGAAAGCAAAAGTGGCTTCATTGGTTCAAACTTTTTTATCCTTGGCCATCTTTTAATATGCTTCAACTTTGTTTTATAGTCACATCAGAATCTTAAAACTTTTGAATATTGATAAAAGGCTTTTGACGGTTCTTCAATCAAATCATTGAGTGTGGTGGTAAGTAAGGTGGATTGTCAAACCAAATACTCGGGGTTGCTTGCAAACAATATATCTAATACTAGATTCTAGTTCAAGTTAATCTAACATTCTATCACAATGATAGATCTAACAATATTCTAAGCTCGCAAACTAGCAAATAGGACAAAATGCACTAGATGAGAAAAAACAGACCAGAATTTAAAATGCTAAAATATAGAAATGATCAAATAACCGAGCAAGAAATGTGAAATAGGGTTTAAGCTATTCAAGGAAAAAGGATCAAGAGGATATGGAGGTTGACCGGCGACAAACTCGCCAATCCCACTCACCAAATTCTTTGGCGATCTCTAGACCGGGATATTGGCTAGACCAGCCTGCTCTCGTGGTGAAGATCTCTATCCGGATCGACTGATCCATTCCAACTCTCGCCATGATCAAGCCAAACCAGACGCATAAAGCAAAGCCCAACTCGTCTAATGGCTGATCCACATGCTAGATCTCTCTTCGGTGGATCAGGCCATCACTAGCAAGGCATATGGTCTCCACTCCCGTTAGCACTAGCCTTCGGTCACAGCCCAAATCAGGTCTCTCTTGATCAGGGAGAGATCAACATTAAGCTTAGCCTTACTAGAAGAAATTGAAGTTTAGATCGGATAGCTAGGCGGTGGAATCTACAGATTCACCTCCGATCTCCCCATCCTCAAGATCAAAAGGGTTCTACTATCACCTCATTTTGTGAGGGCGGAGGATCGGGGAAGATCTACATTGCATAAGTAAAGTAAAGCTTAATAAAATTGCAAGAAGAAAAGATGAAGATCAAAACAATACTTAATTCATTCAAACATAATCATTCAAAGAGTACCAACCTTAAACAAGCATAAAGGAAAATAAAAGCAATAAAATAGAGAAAGTTTTGTGGCTAAAACATCAGATAAAATGATAAGAGTGTCATTAAGGGGTATTTATAGGGTTATTTTCATAACCCTAATGGTCAAACCGACCTAAGTCGATCAACCAGGCAGTTTGTAAGTCTATCCTTGGAGTCCTTGCGCGAGCTTGGGCACCAAGCAGTGCTTCTTATCTTTGTCCTCGTGGTTCTATACTGAGTTGTGGCTCCTAGTGTGTCCTTTGTTGTGAAGAGATATGGGTCTTGGTCTTCCCTCACAGCAGATAGATTGAGGTAAGTCACCGCGGCGGGCTTTGTTGAGCGTTCTGGCTAGTCCTTGCCATGCGATCCGCAAGGTAGCGATCCGAGGGTGCGCGATCGTTTTTGCCTTAGACATTTCAGCAGCTGCTCCATTTATCCTTAGCTCCACTTTTGCTCATTTTCTGCTCCTTTTTTTCTCCTTTACCTAGATAAACTCCAAAACTCCAAATGCAAATGCAAAGAGTGCAAAACTAACCTAAGTGCATGGAAAATCTAGCTAAACGAATGCAAAGTGACCTAAAATACGACTCTAAAACTATCAAAAATCACACACATCAGCTCTCCCAAACTTAGATCTTGCTTCGGCTCAAGCAAGTACGATTATCTAAGCTAGAAAAACTGCACACAAAGTGGGAGTGTCTAATCCAACGAGTACTTGTGTAAGCTAGGGTGTAATCCACATGTGGCTTCTATCATTTTGGAAACCGCAATATACTCATCCTCTCAAGCCTATAGATTCCTAGTACCTAAGCCGGTCTCAAAAGGTCCAAGTCTAATTCCTTATTTCTTTTAGGTGCGGTCCTCAAAAGAGACTAGAGATCAACGAGTACATAGTTCAACTTCCCTAAGCTTAGCATGATTATTTTTCAACTCAAATGGTTTCCCTCTCATTAATTCTTTTGCTGCCCGCTTATTTATTCTTTTCTTTTTTTCTTTCTTTTTCTCTTTTTATGTGCCCTTTGGCTTTTCCCGAAGTTGGCTTACACAAACATGGAAGGCTACGGATTTACACCTCCTTCCAAGTTGCTTCACCAACCCGCATATGGAGTAAGCAGCGGATATACACGGACGTGAAAGGCTATGGGTTTACGCATCCTTCCAGCCGGTTCACCTTTACCACTTACTCGGTTTTAGTTTTGGCGGGCAGCTTTCATTTTCCACTTAACTTGAGAGGGTTTTACCATACACACATAATGGATCATGTTAAACATAAAGAAGGAAGGTATTTGATGAATCTCTAGGTCCTAGATTGTCGGTTTAAGTTCAGTTTTAGAAGGAATCAAACAAGGCCTTTCGAATTACAACCCAAGCAAAGTTCACTAAGGTGAATGATCCGCCCAAAAACTTTCTAAAACGGCTATTTACCAATCAAACGCATTCAAAATGGTTACTAGCTAGCCTAACAAGATTTCCCATCATCAAGATCATTCCCACAAAACAAGTACGGATGCATGAATCCTAAGTGAATGTAACCTAAGAACAAAGCTAAGTGAATGCAACTACATGATCACCCTATTTTTTTCGGATTTCATTTTCAAAAAATTTCAAGTTTTTTGGTTTTTTATATGCCTTAAGTGCAATGAAATGCAACAACCATATGCACAAAGAAAAATCTAACCGGTTTTTTACAACCTAAGTAAATGCATGTAAAACAGAAAATAAGAACACAAGAAACAATGTGAGAGTACTCTAGACCACTCTCCCAAACTTAAATCACACAATCCCTTGTGTGTATAAAAGTCGGAGAGAGTTGTCTACAGAAGCAAAATGAAAAACAACGGAAAGAAAAATGTATGTATAAAGGATTTGGAGTTTGGTACCTAAAAGTCGAAAAGGTGAGCAGTTGAGGCGTTCATGTCCTCAAGAGTGTAACTGTGAGGGTTTGGATATCCTCGTGGAGCTATTCCTTCACAAGGTGCGATATATTGCGGTCTGTCCAGGTACTCCTCGCGGTCATGATTGGCGAGGGACGCATGCGAGGGGCCCGGTTGAGGTGTATGTTCTTGTTCTGCTCGGTGTCTATGACTCTTCTTCAAAGTCCTCTTATACACCCGCGACATGTCCATTGATCAGCGTTGCGGTTGTTCTTGTTGCGCTTGGTGAGAGCTGGTACCCACTGATGTTGAATGCCTCCTCGCTGGTGGCGGCAAGTCGTGTGTGCGAGGCTAAGCTACCATTCCGCTGACTGATGATTGCAACCCATCAATCGCCTTCCATAGTTCCTTGCGCTCGCTCTGCCACTCCTCCTTTTCCCTTGCGATGCTTTTCACCTTCTTGAGAAACCACTTTCCCAGTTTTTGGACCTTTCCAATTTGTTTGTGGGCTTCCTTGGTTGATGTTCCCTGATTCCTCTCAGTGAACTCCTTGAAAAGGTAGGATTCTGGATTGACATCTTCCTCGTATATCATCCTCTGCATGCTATGGTTGATGTCCTCGCTGGTCTTCACCGAGTAGGACTACGAGGGGTGGGATGAAAGTCACGTTCTCCATCACTTTTAGTGAAGTGTACTTCAGGCAAGGAAGAGCTATTCTGGCGTCTTTCTTCTCCGAATGATTGAACTTGTACACAGCTCGCCCTTTGACCTCACCTTTAGCAAAGAGGCCCGCTCCTTGAAGATACCTCATATCCATGAATTGAGGTTCAACCCAATTATATTTCTTCCGTGTTCAAGGGCACTCCACTTTCCTTCAAAATTCGAGCACCCACTCCACCAATATAGATATGCTTTGCCTTGCCAGATTTTCTTTCTGCTTGTGTCATTGCCGTTCCACGGTAGGTTAGAAGATGCTTGCCCAAGACGAATGACATGCCAGAATTTCCATCATCTCCTTCAATTTCCACGCCACTAGGAGTAGACCCAACTATTTTCTTCATTGCCATCACCACCATTTGCATTTCCCCGAGGTTAATCGGCGAAGTAGAAGGTCTAGCAAAGAGTAAATTGGCAATGGTCCTTCTTGTATAGTTGATCTCAGGGTTTTGGATCCAATTTCCCTTACTCTGTGATGAGTCATACGCTCTGCAACCTGTCAGCATGTTCCACAACTGGTTGGTCTCATTGCCATCGAGATCCGGATACACCGAGTCTCCCAAATGGGAAACCAAAGATCGTATTCATCTCCTTGAACGTCATCGTGTATTACTTGTCGTACACCATGAATGTTATGTATATGGCTTCCTTCTTCTTTATCAATTCGGGCTTTTTCTTTGAGTAAACCAGGAGATCCACAGTCGCTAGAAATTGCAAAATCTCCTCGATGTAGGAGCTCGCCACACTATACATGGAAACCTTGACCCCCAGCGAGCTAAAAACCTTGTCCACTTCCTCGGTGATACCCAATATGTTCATGGTTCCAGTGTACAAGAAATAGGTACCTTTAATCCCCATCATCTTTAGAGCCTCGTATGCTTGATCGGAGTTATTTTCTTCTCTCGTGGCTTTTCCTTTCTTCTCGGCTTGCCTCTCCTTGTAGGCCATCCTCGCTTCTTTCTCCGAGTAACCGCTTCTCTTCAGATCTTCAGTGTCTCTCTTGTACTTGGTTTTCTTCTCTTTCTTCCCAGATTTTGTTTTCTTCTCTTCCTTGCTCTCATACTCAGCGTCCATGGGCAAGGGCTGACCATACTTGCTGTCTGAGCCGCTATCCTCGCTGGTAGATAGTGAGGCGATCTGTTTTCCCTTTCTTTTCTCCTGCATTGTTCATGAACTTGCTACGAAACTCCTTGACCTTTCTCTTATCTCCTGAGGACATGCTTGATGAGGTTTCTTAGATCGGAGAACTTGAACTCGTAAGAGAAACTTGCCAGCAGTGAAAGAAAAGAGATTTGAGTGTTGTAAGCTTGAGAGCAAATGAGGGAGCAGAGATGAGAGAGAGGAGCAGGATATATAGGAGAGTCTTGTATGTCTTTGTGGAGACAATTTAGGGAGAATAGAGGAGATAATTTCGGCTCCCTATGCTCACTCGCGATTCGTCCTCGTTTCTGGAACCATCCAAGCCTTTTTATTTCAAATCTTGAAATCTTAAGCAATCTCAACCATTGGATAGGTCTAACCTTGATTTGACCACTCCTTGATTTTCGCCAAAGTTGTTAGCTCATGGGTCCTACTTGGTGAGCTAGAACCAAATGAACTCTTTGTCCTTATGTACTCCTCAGCCAACTTCCTCGCTCGTTCTCCTCGCTCAGTTTCCTTGCAGCATATACCGAGGCTTATCTACTCATTCAGAAGAACCAAACTTGAACTGCCCTTGTTGCTCTGTCCCTTGACTATTCTGAGTCCTAATTAGCTCCATGTTTGTGGCAATATCTAAAACCATAACCAATTAGCCTTATTATCAAAATAAGCTTAGCATGAGGCGCTTATATTATTAAGCTCTGTGTTCAAGAATTCACTAAATAGTAAGTGTATTTTAATTGAAATGAGATTCATTTGGCTAGTACTCTATATAAAAGGGTACTAAGGTGTGCGAGTAGGTCTATGAGTGGTGTTCAAGAAAATGTGAACACTACTCGCAACCCTTCCTTAGCCTCATGTCCTGAGGGTTTCTGGTTCCTTGCCAACTTCATCTCATTTCTCGCCTCTTTGCTTCTGAGGATCAATGCGAGGCATGCTCATTCTGGGTTCCCATGTACCTGAGATGCAAATTGACATACCAAGTACCCAATAATAACAAAAAGAAAAATTGTTCTCAAAACAAGACAAAGCTAAATTAACCTTAAACAAATTTTTAAAGAGTTTCAAAAGTAAAGGATAAACATGGGACTCCCTCCCAAGTGGGCTTGTTTAGAGTCACAAGCTTGACTCTCCATACACCTCTTGTATGGGTTTGTGAGGGAAACTAGAGCTCCCTTGTTCAATTCCTTGGCTATTCCTCTGATGGTTCCTTTAATCTTAAAACATTGTCCGTTGATAGTAGGCTTCTTTCTTCCTTCTTTCAGATCAAACATTATTCCAATACCTTCACCAACCTTCAACTCAATGGTTCTGTTCCTTACGTCAATCAATGCTCCTACTGACACCAAGACTAGTATACCCAATAGCAGTGGATCCGTAGGCTCTTCATCCATTTCCAATACCACAAAATCTGTTGGAACTAGAACGCTGCCAACACTCACACGAACATCCTTGAGCAGTCCCCTCGGCTTCCTGGTTGTTCTGTCTGCGAGGACCAATGATATCTTGCAATCCTTGAAGTTCGAGTACCCCAACTTCTGAGCAGTGATCAGTGGATTTAAGCTGATAGATGCCCCAAGATCACACAAACAGTTGATGAACATTAAATGCCCTACAACACATGGAAGTGTGAAGCTTCCTGGGTCATCCAATTTTTTCACAATGAGCCTATTCCTTTGGTGGGGGAAAAACTAGTATCAAGAGTGATCCGGATGATCTAGTACCAATGACCATGCATTCTTCTTCCCTTTCCTTGAGAGTGTCCTTCAAAAACTTTTTGTATTGAGGGATTAAGCAAAAACATCCAAGATGGGGATTTTCAACTCAATACCGCTCATTTATTTGTCAAAAAGGACCCTTTGCTTCTCAATGTGACCCTTCTTTAATCTTGAAGGGAAAGGTGCCTTAGCTCTGGTAGCTACCACAAGTGCGACTCCCTTTGTTGTGTTCTGGTTGGGACATTCTGACTCTTCTCCTTGCTGCACAGGCGTGCGAGGGATCTCCTTGACTTGTCTGGAGTTGGCAGTTTTTCCAGCAACCTGACTATCATCAGCCTCTCCTCGCGGCTCTGGCCTGCGAGGTGTATCCCCAAATTGTTCATGATCGGCGTTATCCTTGATTTGTTCTTCCCCCCTTCTTGAATAATGCTGTCCTCAGCATGGTTTTTTGGCTTAACAACTGGTGGAAGCACTTTACCGGTACAGAGAGTGATGGATTGCGCCGTATACTCTTTTGGATTTTGGACAGCTTTCCCAGGAAGATAGCCAGTGGTCTTTGTCGATAATGATGCTTGATTGCTCTTCACATACTTTAATCTTGCACTGAGAGTATCAAAGTTGCAATTGATATCATTACAAGTAGTATCAATGCGGCTATGTACCTCTCCAAACTTTTTAGTGATTTTTGTTTGATGAGCAGTTTGGCATTGAAGTATTTGTTGAAGCATATTCATCACGTCTGGTGAACCTTCTTGTGTGGTCCAAGGTTGTGATGCGGCTGGTACTGGTTTCAGACTTTGTTGCCATTGCTCTTTTGGAATCCATACTCTTTGCTTTGGTGGATAGACTTGGTCTTACAGATTGGCTCCATTCGTGCTTCTATAACTCAATTTTGGGTTTTGTTTGTAGTTAACCCACGGGTTTGATCCACCTTGATTTTGGACAAAACAAGTTTCTTCAACTTGTTCATCTTCTCCTTCCTGTACCATCTCCTCTTCCACAAGATTTACTTGCTTTGTATGGACCATCAGCAGCTTGTCCAACTTCTCGTGGAGTTGTTTCAACTCTTTGCGTGCGGACGTATCGGAATCAGAAGTACCCCTTACAGCTCGGTCGTAGTCCTCGCCATACTGACCATCAGCTAGAGCGAGGTTCTCTATCAATGCTCTTCTCTCATCAACCTCCTGTAGCAAAAAGCTTCTATGGCTTGCAGTGTCTAGAAGCATACGTATCCTCGGGTGGACTCCTCGGTAGAAGTTGCTGAGGATGGTGTTCTCTGAGAAACCGTGATGAGGAAATTGGGACTGGTATGACTTGTATCTGTCCCACACCTCGGTAAGCGACTCGGTGCTTTGCTGCACAAAGTTGGAGATATTATTCCGGAGCTTGGCTGTCCTCTAATTTGAGAAAAACTTGGTGAGGAACATGCGCTTGCAATCCGTCCAAGTGGTTATGGTGCCAGTTGGAAGGTGTTTCTCCCATTGATGTGCTTTATCTCCAACGGAAAAGAGAAAGAGCCTTAGCTTCAGCGCGTCTTCACTCACTCCATTGATGCGAGTAAGTGTACATAAATTCTCGAACTCGACAAGATGGTCGAGGGGATCCTCTGAGGGTAAGCCGTGGAACTTATTGTTCTTGACCATTGAGATTAGTCTACTTTTGATATCAAAGTTGTTGTTCTCGATCGCCGGTAGTTGGATCATGTTCCATTGAGTGTGAATGCTCGGGGCATCGCTTGCACCAATATAGCGAGGGTGGCGAGCTGGATTGTGTACTCGCTCCTGGTGGGCGGCCTCATTGAGTAACGGTGGTGTTCCATGTCTTGTTGTTCCTGGTGTTGTATTTTCCATATCAGGCTGCGGCTGCTGCATTCTTGTGCGCTTGCGTCTGATCACACGAGGAATGAGGTTGATGTTGTCGAGGAGTGGCTGAAGGTTTGAGAGCCCTTCGATCGCGTTTTCATCAACCAACAAACTCTTACGGACTACTCACTTAACTCGCATGAGTTAATGTGAGGTTGAAGGTTCTGAGTCTATCCTCAGTCCCAAAGGCCGAGGTTAACCTGCGAGGCATGCAAGGACAGAAACAACGAATTGTCAATATGACTGAAGCTTGGTTCTTATAGATCCAAGCTGTGTGAACCAAAGACAAGTTATCTAAGCAGTAACACGCAACTTGATCCTAAGACTAGTAAACTATAAATTGAAACAAGCAAAACCGATTTGGCAACGGCACCAATTTGATAATAGGTAGGCTTTTGACGGTTCTTCTATCAAAGCATTCACTGTGGTGGTAAGTAAGGTGGATTGTCGAACCAAATACTCGGGTTGCTTTCAAACAATCTATCTAATACTAGATCCTAGTTCAAGTTAATCTAACATTCTATCATAATGATAGATCTAACAATATTCTAAGCTCGCAAACTAGAAAATAGGACAAAATACACTAGATGACAAAAACAGAACAGAATTTAAAATGCTAAAAGAGAGAAATGATCAAATAAAAGAGCAAGAAATGTGAAATAGGGTTTAAGCTATTCAAGGAAAAAGGATCAAGAGGATAGAGAGGTTGATCGGCGATAAACTCGCCGATCCCACTCGCTGGATTCTTTGGGCAATCTTTAGACCGGGATATTGGCTAGACCGGCCTGCTCTCACGGTGAAGATCTCTATCCAGATCGGCTGATCCATTTCGATGCTCATCGTGATCAAGCCGAACCAGATGCATAAAGCAAAGCCCAACTTGTCTAATGGCAGATCCACATGTTAGATCTCTCTTTGGCGGATCAAGCCATCACTAGCAAGGCATATGGTCTCCGCTCCCGTTAGCGCTAGCCTTCAGTCATGACCCAAATAATATCTCTCTTGATCAGGGAGAGATCAGCATTAAGCTTAGCATTACTAGAAGAGATTGGAGTTTAGATCGAATAGCTAGGCGGTGGAATCAACGGATTCACCTCCGATCTCCCCATCCTCGAGATCCAAAGGGATCTACTTGCACCTCATTTTGTGAGGGTGGAGCATCAGGGAAGATCTGGATTGCATAAGAAAAGTAAAGCTTAATAAAATTGCACGAAGAAAAGATGAAGATCAAAGCAATACTTAATTCATTCAATCATAATCATTCAAAGAGTACCAACCATAAACAAGCATAAAGAAATATAAAAGCAATAAAATAGAGAGAGATTTTTGCAGCTAAAACATCAGATAAAATGATAAGAGCGTTATTAAGGGGTATTTATAGGGTTCTTTGCATAACCCCAATGGTCAAACCGACCTAAGTCGGTCAACCAGGCAGTATGTGAATCTGTCCTTGGAGTCCTTGTGCGAGCTTGGGCACCGAGGAGTGCTTCTTATCTTTGTCCTTGTGGTTCTAGACTGAGTTGTGGTTCCGAGTGTGTCCTTTGTTGTGAAGAGAGATGGGTCTTGGTCTTCCCTCACAACAGATAGATTTAAGCAAGTCATCAAGGCGGCCTTTGTTGAGCGTTCTGGGTAGTCCTCGCCATGCAATCCGCGAAGTAGCGATCCGAGGGTGCGCAATCCTTTTTGCCTTAGACGTTCCAGCAGTTGCTCCATTTATCCTTAGCTCCAGTTTTTCTCCTTTTCTGCTCCTTTTTTGCTCCTTTACCTAGATAAACTCCAAAACTCCAAATGCAAATGCAAAGAGTGCAAAACTAACCTAAACGGGCCTAAGTGCACAGAAAATCTAGCTAAACGGATACAAAGTGACCTAAAATACGACTCTAAAACTATCAAAAATCACACACATTAAATATCTAAGAGAGGGGAACCATACTCACATAGATAATTCTTTTAGGACTGAAGAGAGTTATCCGATCCAATGCATACCAAGCCCCTTGACAAGAAAATTAAGTCAGGTTAAAGTTGAAATTGGTATAAATTCTTCGAATACCTGAAAATCGATATGTGTCATTGAGAAGATGCCTTGTCTCTAGGTTTTCCAATAGTCAATCGATTCCCAACAAGTGCATATCAACGATCCTAAAAGCATAATGGTGCAACAATACTCAAAAATCATGATGATGTGTGTGATTTTTGATGGTTTTAGAGTCTTGTTTTGGGGAGTTTTGTATCCGTCTAGATAGATTTTCCATTTACTTAGGTCTTTTTAGGTTTGTTTTCCTTTCTTTGCATTTGCATTTGGATTTTGGAGTTTTATCTAGGAAAAGGAGCAAAAATGAGCTAAAACTGGAGCTAAGAACAATTGGATCAGCTGCTAGGCAAAAAAGATCGTGCAAACTTGGATCACTACATCGTGGATCACAAGGCGAGGACTACTCGGAATGCTCAGGAAAAGATGCCTCAGTCACCAGACTCAACCTATCTACCGTGAGGGAAGATAAATCTATTACACTCGGACCATCTACTCATTCTCAACCCCCGAGGACAAAGACAAGAACCACTCCTTGGTGCCCAAGCTCGCGCAAGAACTCCGAGGGCAAGATTCCTGGTTGACCAACTTAGGTCGGTTTGACCATTGGGGTTATACAAATGACCATATAAATACCCTCTAATCACTCTCTTATCATTTTATCTGATGTTTAGCAGAAAAACTCTCTCTATTTTTATTGTTGTTTCCTATATGCTTGTTTAAGGTACTCTTTTATAATTATGCTTTAATGAAGTTTATGATTTGAGTTTATATTGTCTTTCATCTTTACTTTTTCTGCAATTTTCATTTAAGTTCTTTATGTTTATGCAAGTTAGATTTACCCTATTCCTCCACACTAAATCCATGAGGCGCGAGTAGATCTGTGTGGATTTTGAAGATAGGGTAATTGGAGGTGAATCTGTTGATTTCCTTGCCATTCTAGCCGTGATCTGAACTCCGATCTCTTCTCACATGGCTAAGCTTAATGCTGATCTCTCCCTGATCAAGAGAGATTTGATTTGGGTCGTGACCTAAGGTTAGCGCCAATGGAATTGGAGACCGAGTGCCATGTGAGTGATGGCTTGATCCACCAAAGAGAGATCTAGCATGTGGGTTGGTTGTTAGACGAGTTGGGCTTAGCTTAATGCTTCTGGTTTGGCTTGATCGCGGCTAGTGCCATAATGGATCATCCGATCTGGTTAAGGATCTTCACCGTGAGAACGGGTTGATCTAGTCTTGTCCCGGTCTAGGGATTGCTCAAAAGAGTTCGGCGAGTTTGGATCGGCAAGTTTATCGCTGATCAACCTCCCTATCGTTTAGATCTGTGTATTTGGTTCGACAATTCTCATTTACTTACCACTATGCTCAATTGATTTGATCTTAGGACCCAAAAATCCTTTTATCAAATTGGCGCCATTGCCAAATCGAATTTGCTTGTTCCAATTTATAGTTTACTAGTCTTATGAGCAGTTTGTGTGGTACTAATATTATAACTTGTCTGTGTTTCACTTAGCTTGGATCTATAAAGACCAAGCTTCCATTTTATTGACAAGTCATTGTTTCTGTCCTTGCAGGCCTCACAGGTAACCCTCGCCATCTGGCACCGAGGACAGACACAAACTCATTACCCTCGCGTTAACTTCTGAGAGTTAAACAAGTAGTCCGTGCGAGTAGTCGATTGATGCACACCAGATTGAAAGGTTCTCACCACCTTCCACCACTCATAGACGACATTAACCAGCTCACTCGTGAGATCAGACGAGAACATACCAGAATGCAGCAACAACAGCCAGATCTTGACAACACCATGCCGGGAACGACGCCGGACGGAACACCTCCGTTGGTAAATAAGGCCGTCCACCAGGCTCGAGCACAAAACCCAGCTCGTCGCCTTCGCTGTATTGGTGCAAGCGATGCCCTGAGTAGACACATGATACGGAATGGGATCCAATCGTCGGGGATCCAGAACAATAACTTTGAGATCAAGAGTAGATTGATCTCGATGGTCCAGAACAACATATTCCATGGCCTACCCTTGGAGGACCCCCTCGATTATCTTGATGAGTTCGAGAGATTATGCTCGCTCGCATCAATGGAGTGAGTGAGGATGCACAGAAGCTCAGGCTCTTTCCCTTCTCTCTTAGGGACAGAGCTCATCAATGGGAGAAACACCTTCCCACCAGATCCATCACCACTTGGTCATAGTGCAAGCATCTATTTCTTACCAAGTTTTTCTCCAACTCACAGACGGCCAAACTACGGAACAAAATATCAAATTTTGTTCAGTAGAGTTCCGAGTCACTGGCCGAGGCATGGGACAGATACAACACTTATCAAGCCCAGTGTCCTCATCATAGTTTCAGGGAGGATACTATCCTCCACAACTTCTACCGAGGAGTTCACTCAAGCATACGTATGTTGTTGGACACCGCAAGTTATGGGAGCTTTCTACAATAGGACATCAACGAGAGAAGAGCATTAATAGAAAATCTTGCTCTAGGTGATGGACAGTACAGCGATGAGTATGGCCGAGCTGTCAGGGGAACTTCTGATTTGGACACATCCGCCCGTAAAGAGCT